>VNJZ01008603.1:0-70444 GCA_008042795.1 Drosophila asahinai | reverse complement strand
ATATACATGTGTTTTAATTTTAATTTTATTTTATTTTTTAATTCTACTTGCTATATTTATAGATCGCTCTGCTTGGAAGTTTCAAACTCCTGCGAATTGGTGGTCGCCTTCTTAGAAGCTTTACTTTATTTATAAATTATATTTTCTATACTTGAGGCATTACGTTTAATTCCCAGAATGGATTTCCAGTATTCATTTTACTTTATTTATAATATACATGTGTTTTAATTTTAATTTTATTTTATTTTTTAATTCTACTTGCTATATTTATAGATCGCTCTGCTTGGAAGTTTCAAACTCCTGCGAATTGGTGGTCGCCTTCTTAGAAGCTTTACTTTATTTATAAATTATATTTGCTATACTTGAGGCACTCACAATTTAACGTTTCGTTGGCGAATATTTATAAAATAATATAAATAGATTGCCTGTTACTTTTTTAATTTAAATATTATATTTTTTTATATATTTTTTAATTTAATTTGCTAAACTCGAGACCTTCTATTTTATTTTTTTATTCAATTTGCTTTACTTGAGGTGTTTACATGTAACCGAGTAACATCATCGTCAAACTAAGATTTAGTAGAGAACAGTGCCTGTGCCTTCCCGCTGATAAATGAATACATCTTTCAAGATATTTATGAGGTGCTTTGATTTTGGTTTATTTAGAGAGAAGCACCCATTTTATTTCAGTGCCCGTTCCTGCCACTATTCACATCCACATCCACATTCATGTCGATGTCCATGTCCTTGCCCGTGTCCCTGTCCGTGTCCGTGTCCGTGTCCTGGCCCTCCGGCTTAGCGTGCAATTCAATTAAAGTTGCATAAGGCCATCGGACAATGGCTTCGCGCCGGACTTGGCCAAGTGAAATGTTCACTTTGATTTACCCCGCAAATACCCCTCAAATTTGCCCACTTTTGCGACAAGAATGAATGAACAATGGCTTCGGCGTCCTTGGCAGCTCCGGGCCCAAACATTGGGATGAAAGTTAACGAGTTGTGGGGACGGGAATGGGGAACGGGGAACGGGACTCGTAATGGGGCTTCAACTGAGCACTGAAAGCACACATATTAAATTACCAAGTGGCAAGTCAATTGGCATATGTCAGCGTGCCACAAAGCCTGCACCACTCAGCCGCCACAGTTGCCAAGTTAAATGAAGTCAAAAATGTAAATTTCATTTCAGCCAGCCAAGGGCTGAAACTGAGGCTGAGACTGGGGCTGAGACTGAGGCTGAGACTCGGGCTGAGACTGAAGAATTCCCGCAGAACGCAACGCAACGCAGCCGAGAGACGCAATTAGACGAGGAGCTGCTGGCCTTGTGGGCGGCGGCTGTCGAGGATGTGGGCGTGGCTGTTGGTACTGCTGCCAAATTACAACCAGCAGCAGCTGTTGCGCCATTCAAAGGACCCAAGAAAGGAGCAGCCCCCGGAGAAGAGCCAGGGGGAGACCACCCAGCCACCACAAGTCCCGCTAGCAACATGTGTTTCCAGTTGCCACCGCACCTCAACGCCCCCGCAACTTTGGCAACTAAATCAAGTACAGTGGAGCCTAGAGAAAGGGGAATGTCTTTGAGGAAATAATATTTAAATTTTACTGAAATCATAATTTACTAACTATGTAAACAATTATAATATTTATGTGTCTGGGAAAATCTTTTTTGCTACTTCCAAAATAAACTTTCTTCAAAAAAACTTCCATAATTATTAAAGTATTTCTTGTAAGGATAAATAAATATAAATATAAATAAATATAAGAATAAATATGCTTTTTAAATATTCAAAGCACTTCCTTATCTAAACTTAAATTTCCCCAACAAGCAGTACCTACTTTAATGCAATAAAAAAGCAAAAACAAAATGCCGAGACAACCAAAATGAATTTGTTGGAGAAAATCTAGGAAAACGCATTTTGCGGGAAGCAGACAGTAAATGACAAAAGACATAATTTCATAATTAAGTGCCCACCGACAGAGAAGCAGCCAGAGAGAGAGGGAAAAATAGAGAAATAGAGAAAAAGGGAAAAAGAGAGAGCGAGAGAAGCTCTATCGACAGGGAGAAAGAAAATTTCCTTTGTTTTGTGGGCCATTAGCAAGTGGACTAATGATCTACCGAAGCTGGCGAGCTTCTGGCCCAAGCTCGTAATTAATGACAAGCGCCCAGGGAGCGAGAACGGGAAAAGGGAGAGGAAAAAACGAAGGAGAAAGGGAGGAAGGAGAGAGACAAGGCAAACTTTCCCCGGCAAACACACTGGGAAATGAGGCAATTTCCCCAAAACTCAGAACTTTGAGCCAGTTCATTCCTCAGTCTGTCAAATAGAGATTCGGTAATTGTCCGCAGAGGGCAGAAGGGATACGGATACAATTACGGAATGATACATACTCTCCTCTCCCACAGACATATATGTTCGACAAAGGCTATAAATCTGAACTGCTGAGAAGATATGGCATTTTAATTACAACCGACTGGCAGTCAAATGGCTGCGAATGTATCTGGTTAGGACTGATTGTCGAAAATTGAAGCAAATCTGGATTTAAGGCTGAATTTATGATTGTCTCTTTCATTAATAGGAATAATGGGAGATACACCTTATTTTCTGGTATATATATTTCATAAAATCTAAGAATAAATAAAACAACACACTCTTCCGGTTAAAGTGCAAATTAAAATTAACCTGAGGTAGGAAAGCAATGGGATTAACTTAAATGGTTTGTGTGTTAAAGGAAGAAACTAATTAGGAAACTTTGTAAATTAAGGCTTAATATTTACTTGAGACTTGTAGATAAAGTTAACATTAGAGTTAATCGGAGGTTAAGGAAAAAGTTTCATATTTTAAAGTTCTCAGATATTATATTTTCTTTATATCCAATATAATATCTCTTTGGAATCAATTCTGACTTTGACTAAATCCATTCACAAATGTGATTAAGTTCCCAGAAAACACATTTAACCTGCTGTTAAGTTCTTTCCCCTTGAAAATCCCCAGCCAAAATGCCAAAATCCCATCGAAACATGTGTTCTATTCGCCGCTCAATCAAATTGTTTGGCGGGAAAAACTGCTGTTGCCTTTCGTTGCGACTTTTACATTGTATTTTCCCTTTTTTTCGTTTTTCGTTTTTGGGCTTTACTTTTTTGTAGCGCTTTTGCATTGGAATATAGATCTGTGGGGGACGATGCCGTGGCACGATGGCGATATCGCGGCAGCTGCGTCATTTTTTGCATTTGGCAAATAGGCAAATAAATAAATAAATCATTTGCGGCCATAGCCGGAGCGATAGACATCGCCCGAGCCCCAGCTCCAGCCCGATATGACCGGCAATTGATATGGGAGAGAGTGTGTATGTGCCCGCGCCCGTGGCAGTGCCACATGTGATATTGAGTAGATGATGTACGGTGTGTGTTGGCTGTACGGGTATAAACCACTTGAAAATCCAAATGGAACTTGACTGCGTTGACAGCAGGCGGCGCCAGCACGGCTGACTGCTGCCCGCCCCACATGGCGTATGCTTGATATTCCTGCCCGCCATGAATATGTTGTGCTCGAGGAGACGAGAAGTTCGGTGGCAGCAGACTAAACATATTTCATATCTGGCGCTTTTATGACTCACACGAGCACACACATATCTCTCTCCCCCTCTATCTGTTGAGAAACTATTTTTAGGCCCAAGAGAGAATTTGCATTAAAAAATAAAACAAGAACAACCAAATAATAGTAAGTAGAAGGTAGTGAACATAGGCCACCTTCTGTATTCCTTATATTAAAACATCAGAGAGAAATAAAATAAATATATTAAATATTTAAAATTCATGCTTATAAAATAATACAAGTAAATGTAATAATACAAGTAATAATACAAGTAAATGGTATTAAAAATATAGCACCTTATGTACTCCTTATATTATTATTAAATTTTTATTATATATATATTAAAAATTTAAAATTCATTAAGACCCGTCATTTCCCTTTGGTACTAATACAAAAACTATCCTAATATTTTATAATTTCAATACGATTACTTTCTTTCAGCCTTTAAGTGCCCGCCTAGAATCAGGTGATACATTCAAGAAAATTCGATATGCTTTCAAAACCCAATACCCATCATAACGTATAAAATGTGAAAGGCAAGAGCTGGGAAAGCTGGGAAAGCGTATTTTTTAAAAGCAATTTTGCCAGTGCCCACCGCTGGCCTTTATTTTTCCGGCCCTGCTTGAGGCTTCCTTATATTCCGGTGGCCCAGCGACGACGCTGCCTTTCAAGTGTCCATCAACATGTTTGACAAGTGCGCTGATTTGGCCACCTCTCCGGCTCCCACTCCCGCTCTCAGTGCCAGTCACCCACCCACCGAATTGTCTGGGTGAGTCATTATTTGGGCATGCTTGCAATTTCCGCTCCCGTCCAGATCTCCCCACCCGGAAGTTGTTAGCCGGGGCCAGGCGTCGCCATGTTGTTTCACGGCGCGTTCTCCAACCCTAATGAATAATGCAACAGTTTCCCCGGGGGGCTTGGACAGCAGGCTAGGGAGGATTGGAGCCAGGGCCAGAGTAGGAGCAGGTAACCCAAAAAATGAGGTTTCAGGCCAGAGAGAGAGAGAGAGAGCGAAGCTTTTGCACCAATAAAATATTTAAATCGAATACTTTTTGGCCCCAGCTAAGAGAGCTAAGAGGAAAATTTCTGGGGAGCGTTTCGCTTTAAACTGCAGACGATGATCGCCTGTCACTGGGCTGCTCTTTTCCCTCTTATCCTCTGGCAGAGATTAGCAACTCAAGGCTGACAGCAGCCGCTCCTGCTAAGCCACCTCTACGTCTTAACAATCTTTTTGTGAATTTCTAATCACAATAAACTCGGTTAATCGGCGCTCTTCTTTCTTTAAAACAGCTTCAATATATTTTATATATATTACTTGATATTTAAATAAATATTTTCAGCTTCACTATTTTTAGCCATGCATAATGTAATAAAAACTCTATACTTACATTTTCCAGGCTCCAAAAATGAAAACGAACCTGCAAATAAATCAAAAAATAATATTTAAAAAATCTGGCAAACAATATAGATATTGTGTTGGTTCACAAAAAGTGACTAACCAACGAACCGAAGGCTTAGCCACAGCTAATCCACTTCCTTCGGTGGTAAACGAAACCAGGAACTAGGTAAACATTTTCCCATTTCGGGACAATTAATCAAATATTTTTTCATTGAATTTCCACTGGGGGGAGGCCTAAGCCGGTGCGGCGGTCATGTGATATGACCATGGCCCAGGCCCAGGGCCCAGAAGCGTTAATGGGCCAGCTGACAGACAGGCCAGATGATGGATGACGACGCGGAGGCGAAGGCGAAGGCGGGTGCAGGGGCCAGAGGTCCTGTCGAGGTTTCTGCGAGTTGTGCGTGTTCAAGTGTGGGGTGTCACGGGGCACAAACATGGCTCTATGTTTGGCCAAGAGAGGCGGGAGATGATGCCATGCCATGTGTGTATATCTCGTGGCTCGTCATAAATCGCATTTGTGCATTTGCATTAGATGCAGCTCGTTGGTCGCAATGAGCAACAATGTCAAACTTAGTGCCGCCGCCGTCGCTGCATGCAAATCTGGCCGGGATGCTATGCAAATCCTGTTTTATAGCCACGACTGCGACTATAGCTATGACTACGACTACGACTACGACTATATATAAACACGTGCAGTTACTCAGCATCTGCATGCTTGGCTTAAGCCCGGGGTCTATGGCTCCATCTACAGCATCTACGCTTGGCTTGGATTTTGGCTTTGGCTTTGGCTTCGGCTTTAGGTTTTGCCTTTGCTCTGGCCTGGCCAGGGACTCTTGGGTTTTATTTTGATTTTATGGCATACGATGGTCATAAAATATGAACGGATTAACGCACACACACACAGTCGCAGCGCAGTCTCTGGCACAATGGGCACACAGGCGACAAATGTGTCACTCGGCTGGCCTTGGCGTTATCCTTAAAGACACTTGATTCAGTCATTTCGAGTTTGAATTGATTTCTAGGATTATTGGATTTATGGTTTGTCAATGAAGCACCATCGCATATCGAAGGGCGGAAGGAATTACTGTTACAAAATATATATTAATAAATCAAGCTCTGTTTGATAACCAAAAAGACCACCGATTATGGCTGGTTATCGATAAAAAATCCTTGGGATTTAAGCCTCAAATGATATTTTAGTAGAATTATATAAAACATTTGAGAAAAGATTCTTATTGATTAAAATAGCTAACATAGCAAATATTGCTGAAGAGAATATATTGAAAAATCAATTTATGACCGATAACCAATAAACCGATTAGCGAGGATTATTGATGAAAAATTGTTGATATTTTGGCGTAATAAGATATTTATCTTTCATAATGCCAAGAAAATCTATATTAAACATTTAACGAACGATTCTTATTAATATTAGCAAATATTCTAAATAAAGTTAAAAAGCATGTGTTAAAAAATCAATTTATGACCGATAACCAATAAATATCTTCGATTAGCAAGGGTTATCGATTAAAACTAGTACTTATCAATCATATTGCCTCAAAAAATTATAGAATATAATTTAGACACAATTCTTATTGATTTATATTAGCTAATATTGCATGAAATTATTATAAATTAGCTTCAAACATTTATCCAAATATTTAGTTTTGTTCGATTTTTATTGGTTATCGATATAAATCAGTATAATTTTGTCTGTGGTAAGGATTCTCCATTATCCTGATTCAATTCGCTTGCCATAGTGTGTGTCTTGTGTGTGTTTTTCTCTGTGTGTGTTGACTTAAGCTGTCAACGTCTTAGTTCCTACTTCGCTCTCCTTTGCTCTCCCATTAAATTCTGCAGCGCTTGGAAAAATCAGCTGTGTGTGTGCGTGTGTATCTCTGTGTGTCGTTTGTTTGTTTATGCCTCAGCGCCTCATGTGACATCATATATGTATATATAATTGGCATCAACGATGACGGAGCCAACGTATTAGCTGACTTTAAAGTGTACCGATTTTGCACCTGCCTCGGGAAACGCCTTGAAATTTAAAGTTTTTTACATTTATATTTGTTTTAAAACTTATTTCCATTCAAGAATATATCAAAGAAGATTTGAACTCTGTTTAAAATTTATTTTTCGAAACATTTACCTTTAATAGTAGCGACACATTTCATATTTAAATAGCTTTTTCTGTCCCTTACTGCGGAACTAATTGGTCTGCCCTGTTACCTAGCGGAAAAGCGGAAAATGTTTGGGAAAAAGGTAAAGTTCATCGCTGACTGGCTTAAAGTGAACGCTGCAGCGCATAAATCAACAATAAATGCTGAGGAACAAAACAAAAACTGAAAAAAAAAAAAAAAAAAAAAAAAAAAGAAATTTCAACGTTTTTTCTTTACATTTTTTTTTGGCTGCGTTTTCTGTTTGATTTGCGGAAAACGCAAGACACGAGGGGGTCTGACAGGAGGGCGGGACGAGACCCAGTTTGCAAAGTAAACAAACGGCAAATGAAATGCCGCCGCCGACGACTGAAACTATTAAAAATGAAATGGCCTGTGCGAGAGGAGAGTCCTCCCTGCCCGCCTGCCCAGTCGACGCCCCTGAACCGCCCCTTGATGATGGACAGAGCAAAGGGACAGTGGGCCACAGACTTTGCATCTATAATGCATATATATGTACATATATGCACAGAAAATGAGACAGGGTCCTGGCTAGTGTTTATATATTTACACACGCACACCGCACACACACACACACACACACCTATACTGTGTACCTACACTGAGAAGCTGAAACATTTCACAAATGTGTTTAAGAAAGCCTCTGATCTTGCATCAAAACCAGGTGGATGCTGAAGGTATGCCAAGGTCAGAGATGCAAAGATAATATTTTTAAATAAATATAGACCATATAAAGTTTATATTTATTGTCTAATTTCTTTAAAAAAAACCCTAGTTGGAGTTTCAAGAAACCCCATAAACCTTTTTCTCCTTTTCTTTTCTTATTGATAGAAACCCAAGTATGCCTTTTCTTAGTTTTCCCTGTAGGTTATACAAAGATTTCTTAGGAAATTCCTTTTGAAAACCTTAAATTATATATTATCCATTCAAAGACTAAATATTTCCATCAGTGTATTTGCATATAAGGGCTTCATATGTGTTCCATATCTCCCCACAGATATGTTCATTTGCATACGGCCTGCACATTGGCAGGTTTTTTTTTTCAAGCGCTTCAGCCAAACTTGAAGCCTTCTGATATGACCTATATACAGACGCATATATAAATATATATATATGTGATTGTATAGACACTGCAATATGCAATAAAAGCTAAGGTGCGTTTCACAACAATAAGGCAATGTAAATAAAAGGAAGCAGAACAAGTTAGGTCGCTTGACAAGCTTGAGAAATTTATCAATCATCGAAATTGTTCAGTTATCGGTAAGGTTACCTTATCGATTATAAATTCAATAGATTACAGGTTCTGAAACGCACTGTACTGCAATATAACGGCACTTGTTAGCCGACAAAAAACTTGCCCCAAAACGTGGATGTTTATGAAATATGCAAATGACACCAAATCGCGCAGTTCCATTTGCGCTTAACTACCTGTCACACCTTTCCACCTCGTTACCTTCGATTGCAGCGATTATTAAATCGATAAATGCATCGTCACGATTAATTCCCTCGGAAAACCAAAAAAAAAATGAATGGGAATCCATGTAAAGTAAGGACCCCAGCACAAGTCAAGCCCTGTCCATTATAGACTAAGTCCGAGGCTGCTCCTTCGAGTGGCTACAATTACCATGGCTGGGACGCTGACAAATCATTTGTCCGAAATTCTTTTAATTTCCAGAGAAACCCCCCTCAAAACCCACCCCCTCTTTTTTCCCAGTGAGTAAACAGCAGACGAAACGCTTTGTCCGGCGTTTGCCTAATTTGTTTTTCTTTCGAGTTTAATTTGAAACCTGGACAACAACGCCGTCGCCGTCGCCGTCTTCGTCGTCGTCTTAGCCTTGGTTTTCGGTCCTGGCCAGCAACAGTTTGCTCAGCGCAAAGACCAAAAGCAAATTTCCCTTTCAGAGTTTTCCCAGCTTGAGTTTGGGCCGCTTGGGTGGGAAACTGCTGGCGCTGCGTGCTTGGAAAATGTGTTTATTTAGGATAACTTAACTGATTGTTGTTCCTGGTCGCTCGCTTCCATGCCCGTGTTGTTGTTCTTGGCCAGTTGACAATTGGCCCCAGAGAAAAGCGAAGGGAAAGTGCTGGAAAAGTGGGTGGGGTGGAGGGGGGGCCACCAGACACAGAGACAATGGACACTCGAAGGCGCGCCACGTGCACATAAAGCGCATTGTGGGAAAAAAGCAAGACAGCGAACAAAACAAGTTGGAGATATAGATTTTTGATTCGAGACTAGGGGATACCTGGTATTTAGGAAGAAATTTAGGTGGGGAGTTTAGTGTTAAATATATTTAAGATTGGGAGTATTTAGGTTAAGGATTAACCTTGATTTGCTTGGTTTTTAATAGAGAAAATTATGAAAAGGTCGGAGAATAATATATAAATGTAAGAGTGTGTGGCAGAGGGGCAGAGTAACAGCAGTATACCAGAATGCTTACTGCAGTAGAGTACCAGCAGAGCATGAAAAGATAGCAGAACATCAGCAGTACAGCAGCAGTACAGCAGAAGCACAAAAGCAGAAGAACAGCAGAGGATCAGCAGAAGTAGACGGAAACACCAGCAGAGCAACAGAAGAGAGACAGAAAAGCAACATCGACGTAACAGAGGAGCGACTTTCACAGAGAGACGACAGCAGCATCAAAAGCAGAAAGAACACGCGGAAAAAGAAGAAAACTGTAAAGATATCTTGTAATCTCCTTTTATCTAATACTTTACTAATTAATCTAAAACTTACATAATAATAAAATTGAGCTGAACTAATAGCTCCGCTTACATAAATAAAGATATAATTGTTAACCTATTTAATTCCGAAATATTTGTAAAATGCTTTCCAAGTATTAAGCTTATCTTGCCGATATAAACTCCTGCTTTTATCGTTCCAGGGTTGTCTGTATCCTCATCAGCCTAGAATTGCCTCCAATTTGTGAATATTAATAATCGTATTATTTTATAAAAAATCTTTTTAAATGCCTTATGAATAAAATAACCCATATACTCCTCAAGATCAGGGAACTCCCGGGTATGAAGGAACAAAACAAAGTGAAAAGTAGAGGCAACAAAACAAAGTACAGCGGCAATGACAACGTGGGGGCAGGAATGTATCCGCGACCTCTCTGCGGGAAAAATTCCCAGCCAGGCTGACCCACAATTTCCACCCGCTTGACACTGCACCGCAGCCCCTTCCCAGCCCTGGCCCTGGCCCGCATTGTTACTGTTGTTATTGTTGGCGCTCTGTAATAAGCAGTAAATACGGCGCAGTCGACGTCCATAAATCAAAAGGGCTGGCAAATAGGGGGGCGTGGCGGGGAATAAAAAAAAAAACAGAAAAGAACGAAAGCAAATGCGCTAAAAGAAATCACAGTAATTAATTAATATGCTTGTGTGTGTGTGTGTGCGTTGAGTGGGCCTCATAAATTAATTGCTGACGCCCTTTGTCTGGCCACGCCCACCGTCGTCCTGCGTCCTGCGTCCTGTGCCGGCAGACAGCACTTAATCAAAAGATTCCTTTCGCTCCGCCTTGCTTTCTTGTTTTTTATTTCCTTCTTTGTTTTAATTGTTTGCCGTAAGTCGTTTTGCGTTTGTTTTTCTCCATCCTATTTACAATTTTTTTATTTTATATTTTTCCTTTTATTTATTTTTTTTTCTAGGGCCTTTAATGCGGTAACCCAGTCAAAAGCTGCCCCGGCATGCAGCGCTAACCAAGCGGAATTTCAAATGGATTTTTTTGGCTTTCTGTTTTTTATTTTAATTTTATTTTGGATACTCTTTGGAGTCCCCAGGGTGTAGTAATTTTTGGCCCAAGTTTGTCAAAGAAAATATACTAGCTTTGGGTAAATAAAATTAGGGAATAAGGATGTATATTTCTCTTTTATTAAATTTAAATATCCTTATTTTTATATGATTCTACAAATGCACATGATTCCTATAATTAATCTTTCATCTTTTAAGAGAATCCCTTAATGCTTGTTGAAAGTCTAATTGCCACCTCTTTGTATTTTATATAGAATTAAAAAGTTCAAGTAGCATATTATACTTTATAACTCCAAGGGTATTCAAACTTCCTGTTCATCCTTGCTGGAATTTATTTTGCAGCAGAAATAAATGAGAAGCGTGCGAAGCACTTGGTTAAGTTGATAATTGAAATATGGCAATGGCGGTGGAATATTTCATTGAAACCAGAAGCCAAGGCATTCCGAGAATGCAAACTCTGAAAGAGTCAAACAAACAACGAACAAATTCCTTTCAAGTGCCGGTCCAAAAAATGTGCTGAGAATGATAATTGAAATTAATTTGAATGACAAGATAATATAAGCTTTATGAAATTTTTTATGGCATAAAAACCCTCTGCATTTAACCAATAACTTAATAGTAAAGGTGCGAACTTCTTACATTTATTTATATATATTATTAATAGTATTTATAAAAGGTATAGAAGGGGTCTACCTAATGGAGCCACTAATTTTGATATTACTCAAATCACAGCGAAACCGGGCCCTGCATTATGATTAGCTTAAGTAAATTTAATCTCCCGGCGCCATGGCCACACGGCCTGAAGGCGCCTCCCCTGAGATGAATATTTAAGCAAATTATGCCCCACTGGCCAAGGCACGGGCCAAAAGGAATAAATCCTGCCAACATATTTTCGGGCCGAAATCATCTTCTGGCCGGGCCTAATCCCACTCGACCGGAGCTGGAGCAGGAGCTGGAGGAGCACAGGTGCTGCAAGTCACTCCTCGCTGGCAGCGCCGTTAAGTTTGAATTATGGCGCACATGTGGCTGCTGGGATTCCCCTTTTTTCCACCACCCAACCCCCCCAGCCAGCGGGCGAGCGTGTCCATGAAAATCTGACACGCATAAATTCTGGCCAGAAAAAAAAAAAGGAGGAGAAGAAGAAAATGGGACAAGGAGGGAAGGCTAAAGAGAAGCAACCAGAGCTGGGAGGGAAAAAAATGAAGTGGCAACTGCGGCAAGCGGCGGGAAGCGGAAACGGAAACAACGTAAGCGGAAGCGCATGTCTAACAAGTTGCTGAAACTATGCGGGCCGGCGTGCAGTGAGGGAAAAGCTTGCGAAATTAGGGAGTTTAGAGTTCAAGAGTCCGAGCTTAGAGTCCTAAAGTTTGATAGGGAATATAAAGGTGTCCCAATAAATATCCTCGGAAGAGCTAATAAAATATAAATAAAATATAATAAGGTCTCTAATTAATTTCAAAATTTCCCTTGGTGTACTTGGAGTCACAGGATGCCACGGAGAGAGCAAAATCAAGAGACCGAGACCCAGTCCGAAGTCTGCATTGCGCGAATGTGGCCCCCAAATGTGATTAGTGCACACGGCAAGTGGCCGAAACGGAATGGCGGAGAGTTCCCGGCCAGCAGCAGCAGCAGCAGGTGCTGCCTTGGCCCAAACCCCGCCCCCCACAAGCCCCTTTAACCCGTTAGCCGGTGGAAACAAACACATGTAGCAGCATATCCGAACAGATGTACTATATGGACAGCATGGCATTGCCTCTCCACGCCCTCGGAACTCGCAACAAAGTTGCTAAGACGCCGCCCGCCGCCAGTTCAGTTTCAGTTTCAGTTTGGTAAATCCTTTTTATGCCATGTCCTTGTTGCTTCTGCCTCTGCCTCTGCCTCTGCTTCTGCTTCTGCTTCTGTTTTTGTTGTGGTTGCTCATCCCTCCCCCGCCCGGCCCCTCGGGGGAGCTCAGTTTGTTTGCCTACTTTTAGTGTTTAGCCAACGTCGCATAAAAATAGAACAGCGGCAGCAACAAGAAAACATTGGTAGTCCATATGGCACAGTGGGCAATGGCCAGGAAAATATCAGGAAAATTAAACAAAATAAACAAGGTAAACATAAATAAATTGTGTTAAAAATAGTACAGTTTAATTTAAAAGTGATTAGAGGGAAAGGTTTGGGTGATATTCTATATGTATCCTAACATCTTCTTGGCTTTAATAATTTATTTCTATATTTTTTATATTTGTTTCTATATTTTAATGATTAAAAGATTTTGTTATATATTTTTTTTTAACTTATTATATTTATAAATATTTTATTTAATTATTATTAAAATTTCATTCACATTTCCCAAAGTATAAGCCTAAAAGTAGTTTAAAAAGAAGACTTAATTTAAAATTTTTATTAACTTCAAATATTTTTTCAACACGATTTGGCTATGGAGATTAAGTGGGCGTAGGGCAACCCCTTTTCCTGGGAACATAATGAACTGACTACGCCACTGTGCGTGGGATCATTGCATTTTGCGGTTGGCACTGTGGTCGCGTCTCACACACAAACACACACGCGCTCGGCTCTCCTGCTGGTTGTCGTCTGCGTAAAGGCTTAAAGTATTACAGTTACAGTAGTTGCCAGCCCCCCTTAGCGCCCCTCCCCCCCTGCTGCGACAGAAACTCAGCTAAGCCAAATGTTGACGACGACGTTTGCTGCTTTTGGCTTTCGGCTTTGGCTTCGGTTCTACTTTTCCGCCAGAAACAAAAAAAATAAAAATAAATGTACTACTGAGTGTACTGGGAATAAAGTCAAGTTAAGTTCAAATTAAAAGCAGAAATTCTGAGCAGGAAAAAGAAAGGAAATTGACATTTTTATTGTGCATTTTTATTACGAATTTACAACACAGAAAAAGGCACTAAGAAAAGTCATTATTTCAGGTATTACCTTTCTTTTCTTGTTTTTTCAAGAATATAATTAACTTTCTTAAGACTTTTAGTAGAATTAAATATTTAATATAATTAACATAAATCAAAGAGTTATCTTTTCGAAACATTCTAACCCTTGAATCTTTTGCTTCTATAGCATTTTCCCTCCAAGGTCTCAGATAATCTCTTCCCTATCTCCAGAGATTTCCGGTCTTTGAACTTTTTCCAGTGTGCCCAGCGCAATATGAGCAACTTTTTGTTGCCGCTGCCACTGCCACTGCCACTGCTGCTGCTGCTGCCTGTAGTCACAACAAATTGCTGTAAGCTGTGAAACTAATCTTGGCAGTTCTTCCCCCATTTTGGGGAGCAGGAGGAAACTACTTCAGCGGATTACTTTCGGATAGTTTTGTTTCCTTCTCCACTGGCTTTATTTTTAGCGAGTCCTGCGCGGTGGGAGCGAGGCGAGGCGGCAGCACTCTCTCATTAGTCGCGTATAATTTCGGGCCTCACGTGCGGCGCCACTTGGCCAATTTGCGTAGCATACTTCTCAGCCGAGCGCTAATAAGCAGGTAACGGTAATCTTGAAAGGTGGTCTTGGCCAACAACACACAAAAGGCGTTTATAGACGGAATATGTACTTATCGCATAATGCGCAAATAATTGATTGCCTGTTATGCCTTGTGTCTCTCTGCCTCTTGATGTACTCGCTTTTGTGTTAGCCAACATTGGTGGGCGTTAAGTCCATTCATCAGTCGGCATTAAAGCCCCCTTTTGAAACTTTGGCAAGGAGTTGGGACTTTGACCTAATTTCGGGGCTTAGAATTAGCGTCGGCCAGAGAGTCGCCCTTTTGAAATAGGCGCAAATCTGACAGGTTATTAATCGAAAACTTAACTAAACTTCATTGTTTAAATAATATAATATAGGATATTAACAAATTATAGAGAGAGCAACCTAAAAAACAGTGGGAGCAATCTGCCTTCTAAAGCTAAAGGTCAGGTAAAAGACTACAAATTACAACAAGTTAGTTACAATTTAGGTTATTTTTGTTTAGAAATCAACAAAATCACCTTCGCTTTAGCAATTTACCAGTGTGACCCTATTAAATAGCCTAAAACCAGAAACAGTGTGACCATTCTGCTTTCTTAAGCTAAAAGTCAGGTAAAATTTAGCCTATTTCAAACAATTTACTTACAAATTAGGTTATTTCTTTGCCGAAATCAACAAAATCAAATTCGTTTCCATTCAATCACCCAGAGATGTGAATTTTCAGATTTCGAACCAAATCAAACCCATTTCCATTCTATTTCGGCTCCCCCCAAAGGATTTCCACTCCATCATTGCTGCTTTCCCATTCCCATTGCGAGGCAGCCGGCTGACTCAATTTTCCTTATCGATATGGCCCCGATTCCCCGAATGAATCTAATAGAATAAGCCAATCGGAGGGGAAGAGGGAAGAGGGAAGGGCGGAGAGACGGAGATGGACTCCGGGCGTCCTGCAAACTGTTGCAACAAGCCCGTGTGATGACAGGCTCAAGTTGTCGTTGTTTTGCTTTTTGCCCCGCCTGCCCAGCCCGCCTGCCTTGGCTGCTTTCACTTTGTGCATTTCCGTCAAGCGGAAATTCGCGTAAATTGCCGGCATGTCCACTGGAAAAGGTGGAAGAGTGCGGCGGAAGAGCGGTGGAGAAAGAGGACGGGCAGCGGAAGTTGATGCAAGTCTAGAAACGAGTGCCAAATGCCGGAAGCCCATGGCATACTTGGACACACATACAGTCAGGCAGCCAGAAATGGAAACGGAATGGAACTGTTTGCAATGGCCGACGACAAATGCAATTTTCCCAGGGACTTGGCACTCCCCCCAGAAAAAGAGAGAGAGAGAGAGAGACGGGGCAATATCCGCAGAAAGAGACAGGCGAAGGCACTGCCTTGAACTGCGAATAATTTGCGGTGAAATAAACTGATTGAACTGCAGAATTCTTCAAGAACTGAAGGAATCGTCGAAACCCACAAACTGATGATTGATTTTTAATGGAATAATAAACTAAAGGAAAATCCTGCGGTATGTTGGTTAAAAAGCTTATGCTCCTTTTGTAATTTAGATTGGACTCACTTGCTTCTATATCAAATAACCTTCTAAAGGCGCTCCTTCTTATCCTGCCCATCCAACTAATGCTTATCCTAATTTTCTATTGCCCCCGACTCCTTGGCGTACTTACACTTGGCCTCCTTTTGAAACCATCTCGTAATCCCGGGGATCGTAAGCCCTCTAATCCCGCTATCCCTAGGCCCAGCGCCTCAATTACTGGTCTTATGGCGAAAGGATTTGCGGTGCCATTACCCAACCACCTTGGCGTTATCCCAAGCTCCTTAGCTCCAGTTTCAGTTTCAGACCCCCGACTGCTTCTGGCTCCTTCCTGCTTCTGGCACTCCAAGTCCGGGGGCAATCCACTCAATTTTTATTCGTTATTTTCATGTTGGCAATGCAATAAAAGCGGCCCATTCATGGGGCTCCTTGGCTTGGCCGTTGGGATGCCTAGAGGCATTCCCATTTTTGCGTATCCCGTGGCTCCTTTTATTCGCAGTATATTTTCGGGAAAGGAAAGGAAAAAAAGAACAGGAAAAAGAAAGGACCTAGCCATTCGATGCTATAATATGATGAAGTGATTGAAGTGCCGGGACTGGCTGGAATGACCATTAGACATGCAAAACGGCGACGTGTTGCTATTTGCTATATATATATATCCTTCCTCGGGGTTAAGTGCCATTTTCATAACGGGTCGGGTCATTGTTGGGACATTTTATTTTGGATTAACCCTGCTCGGCCGTTTGTCGTCGATTGTTGCGTGTTAATTGGCCACGCAATGGCGACAAATTGAGTTCGCCATCCCGCTAACCACCACCAACCCCAACCCCTCGGGGCGGGGTGGTGGGCAGGCCTTGCACCTGACCTCGAGTGGCTTTGCGGGCCGCGCCAGAGATTCATCTCTTCGTGATGTCAAATGTATGCCAAGTGGCATCCGCTTGGCATAATGAGCTGCGTCTACAATTGCTCTGGCCTTGACATCTGCCCAAAGGGGTTGGGGTTGGCGATGGCGTTGGGGGGTTACTGCAGGTACTTTTGTTTTTATTTTGGAGCGTCAACAGTTTCCATAATTTTAGCATTTGTATAATGTTTGCAATGAGTACAGTAAAGAAATGGAAAGAGTTCCCAAAAAGTTAACACAATAACTTGGCATTTACGGATTTTTATATAAAAGAAAATCTTAGAGATATTGCAAGGAAGGTCACATTTCCTCAAAAAAAACTTCAAGTTAATTAAACTTTGCATAAGAAAAAATATATTATAAAATAGGTGAATGGACAAAGTGTAACTAAATACCTGTAACTAAATACATATAATATTACCATATGCATTAAGGGGGTTCCCTTAAATATTTATTTTTTATAGCTCTTGAAATTTTGAGATCTGCTAGATCTACGTATAAACGTACACAAAAACAGCTTTGAAGAACAAGCGAACATATGTACCCCTTACATGGGATTTATAACAATGGAATGTAGATCAATGACTCAGTCCAGTAGACGCTTAAACAGCTCCACAACCTTGGAAACGACACTCAAAACCACGCTCGGACATTCGATGAGGAAATCCGACTTGTTGGTGACGTAGAAAGTGCGCAAGAGTCGGTACAGGAACAAAGCGGCCACCACAATGAGGACGGGCTTCACCTGCCGCACCACGAACTTGGCGGTGAGCACAAGCGCGTACCAAGCGACCATCGCCAGCGACATGTAGAACAGCAGCTCCCTGAACTTAGTGGGCAGGAAGTTCCTCCTGACGATGTCGAAGAACACAGTGACGGGAGATACACCGCGGCAATCGCCCTCGATTGGTCCGAACCAATTACAGCTTTGCGAATCCATGGCAGAGTCGTGCAGTTCACCGAGTGATGTTTCAGTTCCCGTCTGCTTCCGTCTCCGTCTGAAATTCAAGTCAAGGCACACTGGGGGCCGATCGGGTGTAGAATGTCCGAAATTCGATTGTGACACTGCATTGTGGCATTCATTACTCTTAAGGTTTCATTAAAGCGCTGAAAGAGACAACTATATCTGCTTTTGCTGCTTTTACGGTCACACTTTTTTTTTTTAATTAACAATACAGTGCCATAACCCTTGTACAGTTATTATTTAACGTGTTTTCCAATAAATAAATATGGAATATCTTTTTGGCAAAGCAGAAGACTTCAAAATGAATTGAAAAATGTGATTAAACCTTAATCTTATATAAAAAATATATAATAAGTAAAATTTGCCCAAGATTAGTACCAAAAGTACTCAACATTAAATTTATTTGTACGCCAAATAAATGACAAAAGCAAATTCCACACAATTCAGGTTCAGGTTAAGGTTAAGCTTCCCTACCCGCATAAATCCTAGATAAGAATGCAAATTGTTTATTATAATCTGACAGTAAAATGTAACCAGCTCCACTGTGGCGGGGCTGGGAAGTTGGGAGGTTGCGATGTTACGAGGTACCGAGGTGGCAAGCGATGCTATCATTAAGGGCTTTACGACAATGCCAGGCAATAAAATTAATTAAAATTCAATAAATTGACGCCCCGAAATGGAAACATTCAAATGAGAGCTGAGGGAGCTCAAGCGCGCCACCCAGAACGAGGAGGGCAATATATATATATCCTTGATGTTTAACATGCGCCAGGACCTGCGGGCGGATGGCCAGGGGGTGCCTTCTGTAAGGGATCCGGCTCCATTCTGCGGGCGCCTGCTTATGTTAATGCCCAATTACAATTGTTGTTCGCATTTGCTGTTTGCACTGGAAATTGTATTGGCCCGGGTAATAGGAAAAGCGGAGAGGGAAAGGCGGAATGGCAAATATCCTGAGCGGGCCTCAATTACGGCGAATATTTAAAGGCCTCTTCATCGACAGCCAGGCCCAAAAAAAGAGGTCAAAAAGAGATCAAAAGAATAACAATTGGGTAACGATTTTAAAACATGTTGATGGTATTTGCGGAAATTACATAGGAAAAAAGGAAGAAAAGTAAAATAATTGTATAGAAAAATACCACAACATAGGGTTTTTAATTTTAATTTTAAATTTGTTTGAAAGAGGCTCTCAATTCAAAGAAATACTAAATAATTTTCAAGCTCACAAAGCCTTTATATTTATTTACAAGTCAGAAATGAATGAAAGAATTTAACCGTATTTTAAAATAAAAGTAATTTGAGTTCCCCCTAAGAAATAAATTGGGAAAAAGTGAAAAGAATTACCTTGTTACACATTATTTGTAAATTTCCAAAGCTGCAACTAAATCTCCGAGAAGTATGAAAACATGTAAAAGGCTCTCATGAAACAATAAGTAAATACCTCAGAGTCAATGGGCCAACTCTCTTACCTTCTCACATTTATTTTATAGAAAAGTGCATAAAAACCAAAGTTAACGAACCAAAATTGGAAAATAAAATGCCAACAAAAATGACCCAAAAAAATGTAGATATTTGTCTCCGCCCTACAGGCCTTTATTTCTGCCCAAAAATTCTATTCTCTTAACCCGATTGACAGGCAAATTTATTCCTCCTTGAAAATTCTACTAAATGGATTTTATTAAAATTCAGTTTGAGGCAACAGTACACAAAGGGAAAACTATTGCTGCGAAAATTCTCTTTGACATTTTGCCAGATAGAGAGAGGAGAGTACCTTTCGACTCACATGCCTAAAAAATTTGTTATTTATGAGTTTGCCCATCGACAGGCAGCGAATAATTTACAGCGTCATAAGAATGAAATCCCTCAGACCTTGCTCCGCACAAAACAAAGCCAAAAAAAAAACCAATCTCTCTCACTCTATAAACAAAACACTTGGAAGTGCACAGGTAATAAACAACAACAAATAATACTATAACAATCAATGGCAAAAAAAAAGATAAATAACAAGAAATAAAAGTATGCCAGACACGGGCTGAAAGCGGAATAGAGCAGGTCCTGGTCCTGCTGCACTTGGGCCCAAAAAGGACTCGACGCGCCGTGCTATCGCAGAGCTCTCGAAAGGACTTCGGCGGCAAATTGAATTGTTTGTCATTGAGGGAAATGGCAAGTGATTGGGCCAGGAGAACGGGCAAAAAGGACACGAAAAGAAAGATGAGGTGCTGCGAAGTGGCCCAAGGACCAAATGCATAAATGGAACTGCATGCAGAGCCACCAGTTCAAACTACACGGAGCAAAAATATCGAAACAACTGAGAAGTCTGAGAAAATCTGTAAAAAAGTATAATAAAAAATAGTTTCTACATTTTACCCACACTTTTCTTGCCTTATATCATAAGACAGAATTTTTTTCCACAGTGTACTGTGTGGGAACCTATACACATGGCAACAGTTGGCCCACAAAAGATTTCGCAGTCAAAACAAAACCGAATGCCAAAATGAAGACAGAAACTGACAACGGAAATTGAATCGCACTGCTTGTGTGAGTGTGTGTGTGTGAGTGTGTGTGTTTCTGATTGAGTGGGTGTCGCACACACCCTCTTAGCCACCTTAAAGGATATCCCCAAAAATTCTCCAACAACTGGCTGTGGCGCCCATTTATTTTAATCAACTTTTTTATATATTTTATTGAAAGTCGTGTGTGGAAAAAACTTATAATTTCTTAAATTATTTATTTAAGAAATATAAATATTCTTTGTTTAGAATTGGCAATGCCTCGAATATTTTAAAGACAATTTTATTACATTTTTAAACAAGAAAGTCAAGATTTTACCATTTTATGTCTTGTTTAAACATTATTAAATTTTTCTAAATATCTGATAGATAATATAACTAGCATAGTCTGAGGTGCATTCCCTCTTAAAAATATATTTAACAAAATATGTGCCTTTTTTAAGGAAACAAAAAACGTTGCTAAATGCCTTGCCCAAATGAAATTCTCAAAATTGGTTGCTCAACTTTTTTTGGTGGCTGGCAAAACGGATGGCTCTTTTTCTGGCGAGTCCCTAGAACCTTGGCCAGGACTCACACACTCGACCACAGACGACACACAACACCCCCGACCACACACTGGCTCGCACACACAGGGACATTAGCGCCGGTTAAAATCGGCAAAAAAAAAAAAGAAAAACAGAAAAGTTTGCAGCGGAAGAGGGAAGGGGGGAAGGAAAATTCAGAAAGCAAAAGTTCCGACAACAAATAACCACAAGTGGATGCCACAGCTGGCCAAGCCGTTACTTTCTTCTTTCCCTTTTTTTATTTTTGCGTTTTTCGTTTTTCGTTTTTGCGTTTTCCGCCCTCCGCCGCTGATCCTGGCCTTTATACGCTTTTCCAGGACTCTTTGTTGTTTCTGTTGGTTTTCTGTTTTTGCGGTAACAGTTGTCAAAATATGGTTAGGACATGAAGTGAATTGAATGCGAGCATATTTCATTCCCCTGGAATCCGGGCTCAGAGTGTGGCTAAGGGAAGGAGGGGAAAATGTGGGCCAGCGAAGTTGCCCCTCACGAGGTTCTCGCCTTTTATTGAATCAAACTTTCACTCGACCAAACTTCTCGCTCGCTCCCGCTCTCTGTGCCATTTGGGAAGTTATCAAACTGAAATTTGGTTTAGATTCAATAAACGAGAGCTTCCGTTTCCGCTGGCGGTTAAATCTGTTCTCGAGCATTGTGTTATTTTGTGGGAATTTTCTTTCAGGTAACTTGCATTTGTAATAAAACTTTTATCTGAACAGCCAATTTTCAGTATAAAATACGTATGCGTAATATTGCGTATACGTAATATTTTTAATAAAGAATTACGATAAATTTGTGTTCGTATTTCATTTATGATTCTTTATATACTTAAACGTTTCCTAAAAATTGTTTTAAAGGAGATACGTTAGCTATAAATAATTCATTTAATTAATTAATATAATTTAAATTACTACCATTCTAGAGCCATTATCTGCGCTTCTCATACTTTCTATTTAGAGCCCTTCTCTGCGCTTCTCATACTTCCTATTCAGAGCCCTTCTCTGCGCTTCTCATACAGTTTACTTAAAGCCCTTCTCTGCGCTTCTCATATTTTATATTTGTGCTTGAATGTAAATAAATACATAAATATATACAAAAATTAAATAAAATGCAATCTACCCGATACAATACTTCATTTACATTTTTAATTCAATGCAAATTCACAAACTGTCACCTCAAATGTATTTTTAATTTAAAACTATCCATTTCACACCTCGGTTCCGTGCTGAAATTCGAAGTGACACTCTGGCTTTATCCCCTCGCAGGTTAGTTCATTGCAAATTGCCCCCAAATACAATTTAATTCGAACCGTCGCCATCCTCCCAGCAACAATTATGTGTGCGTGTGTGCTCCTTGCTCACCTTTTTGCTGTATAATTAATCATATTTTATGGGCTCAATGTCGATTGTCGACATTGTTGCCATATCATTTTCCCACATGCGTGTGGGATGCTGGCTGGCTGGGTGGCTGCGACACGTAATTGTTGTCACTTATTCATTGCGCAGCAAGTAAAATTAATTAGCATATTTGACACCGAAGGACCCGGGCCATAATTCCACACTTTTTTACGGCTCACCAACTTTGGCGCTTCGAAACTCGGTTAATTTTCGCTACTTTCTCGATCATATTTTCCTTCTTAGCTAGAGTCCAAAGTTTTCGACGTGAAGAAGACTTTCAAATTAAAATTCATGGAGCAGAGCGCGCCAGCTCCAATCTCTTTTCATTTCGTTTAAAACTGGCGGCAGTCTTTAAAAATTATGTTTATGATAATTATTATTACATGTATATATGCACGAGTGAATATATAAAATTTCTGTTTTGTCCCACCAACTTTTGCTGACATATTTTCGCAAGTATTTAGAGAGAGAGAAGTTCCCTAACCTGGTCGGCCGCTTTACTCTCTTTAAACTGCAAAATTCATAGCCATATTTGAGGGTGCAGAGAGAGAAAATAAAATGAGCTTGAAATAGAGTTTAAGAAGGCCTGAAAATATTTCTTATTTAACTTTAAGGAGCAAAATCTCTCTCTAAGACTTGCATTCTCTTTGGCTTTACACATTTGATCTTGAAGAAACCCTTTGAATTCTTTCAAATATTTTTGTTTCCAAGCCAGATTTTCCTAGTTTTTAAGAATTTTTGTTCAGCCCCATTTCTCTCACTGCATGAAAGCTGTTGCTGCTGCTGCTGCTGAGGCTGGCAAACTTTTCGGGTCTGAGCCCTGCTGCTCCACACAAAAACAAACACAAACACACACAGGTGAGTGCGGGGGCAGCAGCTTTTTGGGGGTGGCTTTCTTGGCGAGGGTGCGGGTGCGGGTGCGCCCTTCAGGCAAAGGGCAATTTTCAGTTTGAATATTTTAGCTGCTAATTAAAATGTATTCGCGGTTAACAAAACGTGCGCCCAGCGCCCTCCCGCCCACTCTGCGCCGAGTGAAAATGAGGGAAAGTTGAGAGTTGAGGCAGCAGCCTTCGTTTTGGAGATGAAGCCGCAAATAAACAGAAAATGTAATTGCATGCAGCAAGGCCAAGGAGAAAATGGGGGCAAGATAGCCGAGAGCAGCCCTATATATGTAGTTGCCATGCAGGATGCAGGATGCAGGATGCTGCTGCACAATGTGGCATCATTTAACGGCAGCCGGAAATGCTGCTGCCATATTGAATTTGCTTGCCTGATTGCTGCTTGCTGCTTGTTGCTTGTTGCTTGTCCGGAAATGGAGTTGGGCGGGGGTCAAGCGCTGGGGCGTGGGCGTGGCATGTGCCAAAGATGAATGCCAAACGGTACAGGAATCAGTGGCCAGGTAGCCAGATAACCACTACATATCTGTAATTGTTCAGGACCTGGCAGGACCTTAGGCCACAGGCACAGAGATATTTGAGACAGGCAAATACGTGTAAGTATATATCGATTATAATGCTCATTAAAACCGAAAATTAATTAATTTCAAGTATATCCTAGATGTATTTAACAGTTCTAGGCCTGTGACTTGACTAAATCATTGAAAGACTCTCAAAAGACATTGATATTATTACTTTAAGCCAAGCTAAAAATAGAAGAAACTGTAGCTATCAACTTTAACTTAACATATTGGTGATTAAGCGATTATCCCCAGACCTAATTAAGTTCGAAACCAAATTGACACCTTTGGCAATTTGTCAGTGCCTCAAAATATATTTATTATATTAAATGCAAGTCCATGTCCAGACACAACAGTAATAACAATAATAAACGAAGGCAGTAATCCAATTAAACTGTCGAGGACCCTCCTTGAACCCGGTAAATATGGAGATGCAACGAATTAATTAGCATTGGATAAATATGATTAGAATGCAAATGCGAGGGAGACAAGGGGGACTTGAAACTCGAGTCGGTAGGTTCACAATTAATTGGCCTTCTCCTAGGTAGTACTCTGAGTAATGATTATATTAGCACAAATTGGCTAAAATTTGCCCAAAATTGGCTAATTGGAGAGTTTCGGTTAAGAATGCGTAAAATTATGAGGGAATCATTGGGGGAAATGTTCTAAAATAAAGGCTACAAATTGGTGATTTAGTTGATTAATAAGAAAGGATATTTCTTTTAGGGATAACCAATTTTTCATCTTTTTGAAGCCAAGTTTAAAGTAATCTATTTCTTGCCACCTCACACACTGAATTCTTAAAAAGAAAGTCACTAAGTTTAACATTTCATGGACATGATTCCATTTTCCTTTACCCCCCAGAAACCGCCAAAACAAGGAATGCCCTTCGCAGGACACCCGGGTATGAGTGCTCGTAAAAATAATATTTCCAAGTAGAGTCACAGGAATTCCGCAGGACAGGACACAAAAGCTGAACTGATCTGGGACAAGCTGGGGCTAAATGACAGGTGAGAGAGGCATGGCATGCATGGCCAAGAAGAGGTAACAGGTAACAGGTAGCAGGTAGCAAACGGCAAACAGTTTCAACTTCTGGCCATAGTGGGTAATGAGTGAACAACTCCCCATGACATGGCATCCCCCTATCCCTATCCGCATCCACGTTCCCTGACCTTTTGCATCCACATTCACATTCCCACATCCACATCCCTGGTGGAATGCTGCGGAGCAGCTCATCAAATGTGGCAGCCACCGCCTGCTCCTCCTCCTCCTCCTGCTCCTTTTCTGCCCTTCTCTTTCTCATTAACCACTGGCCGTTCGACTGCAGCTCATGGACTCCCTTACAGAGAGAGAGAGTCAAGGGAAAACCCTTTAAATATTGAATTTATATTTAGAATTTAATTTTATTATAAGAAATAAGTTTTCCTCTACATTTTTAGTCCTTAAAGAAGCCCTTAATCTTACAAATACCGATCTCCTGAGACTTATTCCTCTGCTTGCCAAATCTCTGCCTTATTGTAAGCCCCACAAAGGAGCACAATCGCCATTGTTGACCTTGAATCTGTTCGCTTTTTCCGCTCAGTGTACACACACACACACAGTCGACTGTCGTTGTTGGGTCCTTTGGGGTCCTCTGTGCAGTTCACCTGTCAGGTAGCATAATGTGCACAATGTACACGAGTATTTCGCATTTCACCAGTGTGCCCAGCCACTCTTTCCCCGTCTCTTGCCGTCTCATTCCGCGTGTTGCCGTCTCTGTTCGCCACGTTGGCCCTTCGCTAGTGGCGTCCTTTTCAGCCGCCCTGCTTTTCTGATGCTTTTGCTGCTGCTTTTTGGCCGTGCTCCATCGAGTATTCAACTCGCATCGCTCGCAAAGTGACATGGCATATTTCAAGGTAAACATTCTGAATTTTGCATATCAAACGCGAGGCAGAGCAAACAGCAAACAGCACAAAAGCGGTAAAGGGGGGAATGGGGGAGGGGCACACACACACACACACACATACACACTCACCCAGTTGGGTTTTCCACGAATTGCTTTGCAGTTGAATGAGCTGAGTGCTCCCCCTAAGCCATGTGCAATGTGGACCACCACCCACTATCCTCCACCCAGCTACTGCACCTCCCCTTTCCTGCAATCAGCAGAACCTCCCCCCCTCACTAATGGCCACCGCAAGTTCTAATTGTATAATTAATGAACGAAACCACGAGGAGGGGATCGCACTCGCACTGCAGATAGTTCCCGAAAAACGGGGAAAAAAAGAATTTGCGAAACCGCTTACAACCGGCAAAAGCTGCTGCAATCCCGTCCAAAGGTATTCCATTTCCATTGCCAGCCCCTAGCCCCAAGGCCCCGCTCTCCAGACCCTGGCCACGTGGCTCGGGCCGAGTGATTATCCCGCCGTTTGTAGCACAGAAATAATGGATACTGAATCATCCCGTTCGCTACCTACCTTCTCATTATATCAAAACTAATGTTTCATATTTGAATGCCTAATTTAAAAGTTAAAAAATACCCGACCATTAAATAGGCATCAGTGCTTGCCTGAAAAGCATTGCATACTTTATGGATTAGAAATAGAAAAGGGCTAAATGTATTAATAAATTCCAACGCTATTTGTTTTTATTTATTTTGTTATAACTATTGTAA
This sequence comes from Drosophila asahinai, assembly GCA_008042795.1. Classification (NCBI taxonomy): domain Eukaryota; kingdom Metazoa; phylum Arthropoda; class Insecta; order Diptera; family Drosophilidae; genus Drosophila; species Drosophila asahinai. Next base: position 44,124 of record VNJZ01008603.1, on the reverse strand, counting down.
TTAAAATAGGTCAACTGGAATTACAAACAAGTAAGAAACCCCACTCGACTGTGGGATACCCGGTACTCAAAGCTTTGTGGTTACTAATTGTCTCATTAAGGTCTTATTTATAGAGGACCCTATACTTATAAACTCACAAATAAAATGGTGATGACCAAGAAAATGTTCCTTGCACTACAAACTTGTTGTGCTGGGATAGGAACTAAATAAATAAATAAAACAAATAAAGTAAATAATAATAAATAATACATTAAGTTGAGCTCTAACCATTTTTACTCTCAATCGATATTGCCCCATTTCAGCATGCCCATCCACTTTATTGCTCATAAAAAATAAGCAGAAATTATTTGTACAATTGCATTATTTCATTATTGGTTTGTCCTTCAATTAAATGCAATTTGTACATACCAAAAGGTATTAACTACGATACGAGTTGCTACAGACTTAATGCAAAATGATAACCCAAAGGGGATTTGCTAGCAAATGTCAATTTGTATGTAGAATTATTTAATTACCAATTTAGTGGCTGCCTTTGTGGAAGGCAAGTAAGCCCGCCAATAAATGGCACAACAATGTGCAGATAATTGAATAATTTCTTAATATTTTGCGGGATTCGCCGTCGTTGGGAAAAATGCCAAGGGAAAATGATTTTACACATCGGTTAAAAGCGACCGAGATTGAAAAGTATTTTGCGATGCATTTATCCAACCGAAATGTTGTAATTAATTGGGCAACCCGCTGGTCGCAAAAATTCCATCTCCATTTGGCCGTGTCCAGTGCAGTGTCGGCCCTCTCTTTCTAGTCGAGTCTCCCTCTCTCTCTATCACTCTTTTCAGCTCTCTCTCTCTCTCTCTGTGCTGTCTGTCTCTGTTTACAATTGCCGCCCGCTAATTTATTTGAAAAGCCATTTGTTACCTTTGGCTTGCCTCTGTTTACACCGTCCGTCCGCCGTCCGCCGTCCGCCTTCCGTCCGTATTTCTGTATTTCTGTCCGCATTCCGTCCGGATTCCGGACTTCTGTCCGTCTGCATATGTCTGTATGCGTGTCTATATATTCCATATACGAACAGAGACCGCCTGCATATGTTCGTTCGGTTTTAGATCTTACATTTACATTTACAATTACCATTAGCGTTAATTCAATTTGCCGAAAAAAAAGGAAAAGCTCCCTAAACTTGGAGGGGGAGATAAGGAAAAAAGGAGAAAAGGAAACAAGGAACAAGAAAAACCATTCGAAAGTTCAGGGAAACTGTTCGCTAATTGTTTATATACACATGTGTGCATAAAAATATGTGTGCCATGCTGGCAATGAGCTTTATAATCAATTCATTTAGCAAATACAACAAGAGCCCCAGACGAGTAAATAATGAGAGGAGAGACAGAGAGATTTTATTGATGGAGATGTGTGCGTATCGGATACAGATCGAACAGCTGCCAATTGCCAAATGCCTCCTCCAGAACTCGATAATCTTTATGTACACCCCCCGAGATACACACACAGTTATTTAGTTGGAAAATCGAGAAATTAGAAAATCGGAAAATCTGGAAAAGCGAACAACGAACAGCGAGCAAGCATGTTCTCCTCGGTGTTTGTGTTTTGTTAAGCTTTAGTAAATACTTGAGAATTTAATGCCGTTTGGCCAATAATTAAGGAAAAAACATTTCCAAAAACCTCACTCCCCTTGTTGGCTTTTCCCCGATTCTCTTTTGATAATTTTCTCAACAATCTTGGGCGCATATTTCCAGATATTAATCATACGCACAGTGGCCAGCATTGATTTGCCACAAGCACTCTGCTGAAAAGCTGCCAATAGAATATTGAAAACATGCAAATTGATCGCAAAAATGTGCTTTTAAATTACACGAAAAGTAGCCAGGCAGCAGCTCCATTTCAGCGCTAATGTAATCACAGGAAATGACCAAGGGAAAACCAGTTGGAGAATGGAAGAACAAACATCAATGAACAATTAATGAGAAGACAAGTTCGGGGAGAGAAGTGCGAGAGAAATGGAAATGGCAAAAGAATGCAAAATCGAATTGTAAACACTGTGTTCGGGATTCGAGCACAAAGCCAAAGAAAAACCATTAAGAAAGCATCAGGCAAACACACACACACACAGAAGGCAAAAGGAAAACACATCGAAGGGCAGAACAGAGAGGAGACAACAAAAATTGAAAATCCCAGGGGGAGATATTTTTTTTCAATAATTTCAAGCACAGCTTCTGCTTCTGGGGTAATTCTCCTCGAATATGCTTTAGTTAATTTAAGAGAAACAATTCTTCAAATTGATTAATTTCCAAATAGAACAAATCAAATAACTTAAAACCTTTGCCCAGTGCGTATACTTAATATTCGAAAAATATTACCTCTGCGTACCTCTGTAAAACATTTAAAATCCTAAAATCACCACTGAAACCTATCAAAGAATTTTATTTTTCAACTTACACATTTTCAAAACACTTAAAAACAAACTTGTCCTCGAAAGCATCCTCAAGAAACTTAATTGGCTGCCTCAGCCACAAATCTGCTCAAAATCTAAATCACCTTTTGTTTACGCCACAAATTTGAAAAGCTCTTTGCTCTCAGAGCTCGCACAGAACTTCACAATCGAAAATAGCAGCGCGTGCAACACTGCGTATGCGTAATGTTCGAAATGTGTCCAGCTCGATTTCACTCACCTTTTTATCGCTCCGAAGGCCTCCGCTCACTCGTCGTTGTTGTTTACCTTGGATTCTCCTTTTCCGCTCTTCCGCCGCGTTTTTTACTTTTTGTTTTTCAACTTTTCTTGCAGAATTTTCGAATTTTCAATACTTTTTTTTACTCTTTTTGTATTCAGCTTTCTATGTTGTCTTTTATCTGGTGTCTCTGCCAAGTCACAACAATAACCGAAAAAAAACAACAAACATTAGGCTGGGCATAGGCGTGTGTGTGTGTGTGTGTGTGCAGACGAGTGTGTGTGTGCGCGCCAGAGATCGCCGTATATATAGAACTATATAGAATTTCAAAACAAAAAACTTTGCGCGCCCAGGAAATCCACGACTCTCGATTCGCGATTGTTGTTGCCGTAAATCGCCCGACGGCGTTCGCTGCCAAAAAAAAAAGGAGAAAAGAATGCAAACACAAACAAAAAACAGAAACTGTTTCCAGCTAAAAAAAAGAGAGGAATCGAGTAACAGCGGAATTGCATTACATTGCCGTATAATTATCGCTGAAAAAAATGGCACAAACTTTGCTCGATTGTCGCACATTTATTTATTTAACGCGATAACTTGACACTTTTGTGTGGGCTTTAAAAAAAAGGAACCTATGTTTGTCGATGGTTAAATAAATTCAAAAAACTTCTCAAAACTTTATATGCTGGATGCTTTATTGTTTCACTCACTAGTGTTTATTTATTCAAAGCAATTATAAACTTGAATTGGTAAATGGAATTTTTACAGCGCAAGCAAGGAGTTTGTATCTCAAATTAAGTTTATTTTTGAACAACACTTTTCTTGTTAAAAGAAATATTCTATTTGTTTAGTTGTCGACGCACTTATATTTATTTTTTAACAAGGAACATTTACTGATTTTTATTAATTAACAAGAACGTTTATGATAGATGCCTTGAGAAAATACTAAATATTATACAAAGATATTTTCCATTTCGAATATATTTTAAACATAATTTCTGGTTAAAAAAATAATCAAACTTTCAAAAAAATACAGTAATTATCACGCACGAATATTTATTTATTTATTTGTTACTTGAAATATTTTCGAAAATGTGTTTTTGAAACGTTTACGAACGGTATTTGGTGTTGGTTTGGTATTTCGATCCGCTGACCGACTGACTGACTGACCGACTGCCTGACTGACAGCGAGTGTGTGTGGGTGGGTGAGTGTGCTGGCGAGTGTGTGTGACTGTTCGGTGTGTGTGCCGTGCCGCTCTGACTCCAAGAACTACAACAACGTAATGTTATCCGCTCGGAGGCTGAACGCCTACTGGATGTTTGGATGTTACACGCGCCGAAAGCTTCCGCAGAATGCCATCGCCGCCGTGAAAGCCAAAGCCAGAGCGTTGGTACGCAACGCACGCGGCAGCGGCAGCGTCGGCAGAGCGCCCAGCGTCTGCGCTGGCAGCGTCGTCGGCATCGGCAGATTGCCGAAGTCAGCTGGACTCGGCTCAAACCGTTAGGTGGCCGCCACGAAGGCGACGCCGAGCATAGCCGAAGGGCTGCCGAGAGGGGGCGGATGGGCAATCATAGTCGCACTGCGCTTTTGCTACCCTAAGGAACGGTAGGGAAGGGTATTCGGCAGTCGGTACAAATGAGGTAAGTACGATGGCTGGACTTGATTAATAAATTAAAATTATATTCTTTTAAAGATTTGTACGGGAAAATGTTAATTAATTGTAGAATAAATAGAGAATATGAAAAGCTCAGAATTTTAAATATTTTCCGTGGAAAGTACAAGCCAAATTTATTACTGGAATCATTTTGAATTATGAATAGTAAATAATGTGCTTATTTAGGAAAATAAATGTTTCATCTATATTTGTGCTTAATAAATATTTTAAATCAATAACTAATAAAGATATTATATAAATATAATTTTATTTACATTTTATATACTAATATAGTCAGAATTTCTAAGATTTTAGTTATAATTATTAAGAATAAGAACTCCTAAAAACTCCATACATTTAATCTAATTAAATATGTGTATAATCAGGGGTATATGCAAAAATTATTATATTACCTAAATATTGTCTTTAAATAATTTATTTAATTATTTATTTACAGTCCGTTTGCTAAAAGTTTCTTTAAACAGTTATTTCAAAGATTTAAGTTCTATTAATGAAGCATAAGAACCCCTAAAAGCTTGATATATGAAATCTAATTAAATAACGATTCAAGGCATATGCCTTAATAAATATCTTCCTTAAATATTGTCTTTAAATAATTTATTTTTTATTTACTTACATGCTGTTATGGCCCAAATAAATACTTCTATTGATATATAGATTTTAGGGCCTATTTTCTGGCAAACATGACGTGATTGAGTTGAGGAAAGATTTGGGTTCGGGCTTAATATCTTCTTAGAAAACAAACTATTTCTTGAAAATATAATTTAATAAATTTATTTATGCACACAGTTTAAAATATAATTTACAATATATAATTAAAGCTCGAAGAAGTCCACCCTAATCTCTTCTCTCTTCCAGTTGCTTCGATCACCGATCGCCTGCCGAGGGTGTCGGCTTCTTCGGTTCCGCCGGGAGCTTCGGCCACTCGCCGTTAATTGCATTTGCTGGCCAAGAAGATGTGCGAGGAGAGTAAAGTGAATAGGGAGGGAAAGGAGAGGAGCTGCGGGACGAGGACTGGCAAAAGCGCAGCGCCTTCGTTCTGATCCATAAAACATATCTGCGTGAATAATTCAAGGCAAATATAACGCAGTCTACACTGGCCAACTCTACACAAACGCTCCGGCCCCCCGCTACGCACTCCCCCGCCCGCAGGTGTTCGTTCTCTCCACGCGCGCCGACTCTCCGCGCCCTTCCAGTCGCACTTTCCCGTGTCCGAACGCAGCCGAACGGACCGAAAGCGACTGGAAGGCGCGCCTCGTGTGCGCTAACAAGTGGGGAGCAACAGTTGAAATGAATGAAATGAAAACTTTCGATGCTCTTCGGCCCGACGTCGGCGTCGCAGCGGCGAAGCAGCCAGGGACGCCAGCAGCGCCGCCAGCTTCATGTGTTGCTTCTCCAGCACCTGATGATAAGTGGGGGGAGGGTAGGGGGGCTCTGCGTTGGGTGTTCATGGAATGGGTGGGAATGGGGCTTGGGGGTTGCTCGCTGTTGCTCTTCCAGTCGGCACACTGTTGCTCCTGCCTCGGACTCGGACGTGTTTTTTTTTTTTCTGTGGTTTGAGGGGGAGGGGAGGGGGTGGCGCTGCTAAGCAGCAACTAATTTTTGTTAATCACACCTTAATGACACGAACTTGACACCATTCCATTGGCGATGCCTCCGATTTCCATAAATTAGAGAACCAAATAGACAACGTGATGTGGTTAGCTGCACGGCGCCAAAAGTAAATTAAGAAATTGGTTATAAATAATATAATAAATTAGGATTAAGATTTAAGCCATAAAGCCCTATTTAATATCTAAATATTTATGAGAAAAAAATTAAATATTAATTTATTAGGTAAGTTTAAAGATTGAATACCTTGGTATCATATTTTTTGGATAGTTAAGTATAAGTATAAGTGCCTAAAACTTAGGATGCAATCAAAGTCCAAAGCTCACAAAGGGCCCCCTGCAATATCGGTGTACTTACCCTTTGCTTTCACTAAAATTCCCAATGGGTTCTAGCCGTAAACTATTGATATTCAAGCTAAATATAGAAGCAGGTCTTTGGATCTTTGTTAAACATTTTTGTGTGTGTTCTTGGCTTAATTTAAATCAACTTTATATAGAGTCCAGATAGCCTTTTTACGACTGGTTTTTTTTTTGCAATTTCATTGTATTAATTCAACGACGTTTCTCCCAGTGTGTGTTTGTGAGAGCGACACTTAATTACAATGTGCCAGCTTAAGGGCAACTACACAAACAACGCCAAATATAAAGTGCAGCCCGCAGCAAATGCAACACACACACACAGACACCCACACTCTCAAGCAGACACACACACACACTCACTTATCCACGCATTGATTTTAATGAGTTGCCAGGCGACAAAGAGAACGAAATCGTTCTGCCGGCTCCCAAGAATAAATCACATTTTTATTGACCTTGCCTGAGACTGATGGGCGAACGAACATTAAAGAGAAAATTCACGGGAAAATTGCCAGCAATTAATAGACATGTTTCAATTTAATAGTTTTGCAAGCATCTCAAAGTAAGTACGAGTGTTTTCAGGAATTTTGCCTTAGTCTTTTGAACATTGTAAATGTTTTTAAACAGGAAAAAAACAAAGAACAAACTATAATTTTAACATATATTTTTTTACAAAAGATAACTAGTTTTAGTTACTTTTAAGAGACAACAAACATATGTTTGAAAACTCAACTGAATTTATAAACAAAGATAATAAATATAACACGTTTTTAAAATTCCAAATACGATACAGGATTCAGCTTTTATTATGATTTCTTTAAACTGATAACGAGTATATAGCCAAAATAGCCAGACTTCCCTAGTTTTAAGCCCAGTTAAAATTAAAATATTATTAAACACATGTTTTTGTATAAGAATTTACAATATAGATATATAAAAGAAACCCTAAAATTCTATACTAATATCCCGCAAAATGACTTCCCAAACTATCGAACCCTGTACATTATTCAGCTTGAGATCCTCTACGATTTCTGGCTAATAAGGAGCACTACTCCCGGCCGAGATGCATCATCGTTACCAATCCCATTAGCAGAATCAGGTAATGGGCTTTCGGAGCACCCACACCTCCGCCTCCTCCGCCGGCATGCTCGTCGAAATAGTTGCCGTAAATGGCGAATGTCAGTAGCTGTCGATGGGCTTGTCGCAGCTGCATCTCAATCTGGGTGGTGTTCAGCGACTCCTCCAGCGACCAGGACATCTGTGAGGGCTGCAGGGCATACAGCTGGCTGTGGGTCAAAGTGCTGGGCATAATCAGGCGCCTCGACCTCGGGACAAACTCCCCCCGTATCTTCAGGTGTGTGAACTCCACGTGGTCATCCCACTCCTCCCCCAGCAAGCCACAGCTCTCCACGCTGGAGTTGCCGCAGGCGAAGAGCCCGCACAGCCGGATGGAGCTGTACTGCTCCTCCTCGTAGCGCCTCTCGCCCACCCACACTCCCAGGCGGTAGGTGTGACCAGGAGCACCCGGGCCCACCAGGGTCCAACTCGCCTCGAACTGGCAGCACAGGTCCGCTTGGCAGAGGCGCTTGTCCACCGAACTGCCCGCCACCATGGGCAGCTCCCAGGTGGTGAACTTCTCCAGCTCGGGCTGCTGTAGGAGTTTCAGGCTTATGGAGGCAGCTTTCTCCGGCTCCGAAGGGTCTTCTTCCTCAGCAAGACTGGGCTCCTCCTCAGGATCCAGTGGCACTCGTGCCAGGAGCAACTTCCGCTCGCCCTCAGCCCGATCTGTGACCATGAGACGCGCCAAGGCACCCTGCTGAGCCGCATAGATGCCACTGCCACTGATCCCCGCCTGCGGAAGACTTGCTCCGGCGGCCAGGAGATTCACTCGATTGGCCCAGGCCCAACCCTGCTGGAATTGGGAGGCTGGAAAATGAACAGAGAGGAAAGGTTAAGTCTGGGAATTAAGTTTATCGATATTACTTTACAGTAATCGTTTTTATTGATCATTTCTCCTTGATTTTTACCCTGGGACTATCGATTTTATTTATCATTTATTATCGAGCTCCAACTATTCTTAATCTTTCTCCTTGATTTCTCCTTGGGATTATCATTACAGAAATATTAAAGAAACAATGTAAAACCTTAACGACTTTGGTAATTAATAGGTAAAGGTACGAGTAGTCAAACATTTAGTGAGATTAAAGGTCTTTCTGGCTAAAACCTTGTACTTATGCAAGAATAAACTTTTGGATTTCATTAGGAATATTTAAACAAATATATAGACTTAATGTTACATCTTTCCATATCAAATATAAATTCAAATTGCTCTCTTTTAAAAGATGAATGAACTTGCACGGTGGCCACCTTACCTTAGACTTTATCTCGACTTTTGATAGTGAACAATTTATGACTTTTGATTTTGATTAAAAAACTTTAAGCCCCAACGTCTTAACTATTTTATTTCCAGTGCTTTTTATTACCTAATATCAGTCTGGAACTCACCGGAGAGAAAGGGCAGCTCCGAGTTGAACATCTTGGTGACGATCACATGCCGGATGCCCAGCTGGTCCACCAGCTCCTGGGCCGGCGTATAGAAGAGCATGTCGAAGCAGACAAAGTGCCCAAAGATCACCCCAAAGTCCGTACCAAAGGTGGCCAGATGGGGGAGCTCCGTCCGGTTGGTCGAGGGTTCCAAATACAGATTCCACTTGCGGTAGCGCGACACCACAGCCCCCCTGCGATCGAACACCACATTGGTGTTGAAGACCAGATAGCCACGCAGAGAGGGCTCTTCAACCTCCTCGGCCGCCCTCTCCTTGACATTGACCACCAGGTAAGTGTTGAATTCTCGCGCGGCACAGGCCAGGCGGCGCAGGAACGGTGCTATCTCCGCATCATCCCCAACCTGCTCTTCGCACAAGCTCTGCTCCGTGGACTCCGGCACCGCCGTCAGCGTTAGCACCGTGTTCAGGGTGGCCTCCGGGAAGACCAGAATGTCTGTGGTGCCATTAGCCGAGGCTATGAGCTCCAGGTATCCGGCCAGATTCTCCGCCAGCAGCTGCTCCGAAGTGCCGCCCATTATCGCGGGACGAAACTCTGCCACGCCGGCGGTGTAGAAGTCCGCGGCGCAGGCCGAAGAGAGCGTCCAGAGGGGCCAGAGAAGCCACAAAAGTCGGGGGACTAGATGAGCCATGATGTGCGCCAGCCAACGGTGGGAAAGGGACTGACTCCGACCGGTTTTCGGAGTCCCAGTCCCAGTCGGTATCAGCAGCGGCAGAAGCTCTCTCTCTCTGTGTCAGCTGATTATTTGCTGTTGTTTCGGCTGTCTGAACAGATTTTCTATCTAATCAGCGAATAATAACTTGGATTGGGATTTACGGTAGAAAAAATATTTTTACACGCTCGAATGAAGTGGAATTTTAGGCGGATCGATTAAAGATATATCATAAAATATATAATATATTATAGAAAGCATAATTTCTGTAATATTTAAAGAGCTTTTCAGCTTGATTTTAGGTCTTAAAACACTTTAATAAATTTTCTTTATAGAAAACCAACGCTCACTAATTAATTTATTGTATTTCGGTAATGGATCGTTCTTAAAAAAAACAAAATATAATATTGAAAGCATATTTTCCATAATATTTAAAGAGCCTTTAGTTTGATTTTAACTCTTATAAAATTTAAAAAAAAATTCTTTGAAAACTAGCCTCATTAAATTTATTTATTTTATTTCGGTAATGGATCTTTCTTAGAAAAATAACGAAATATAATACTTAAAAAGCTTTTTAGCTTGATTTTAACTCTTGTTAGATTTTAATAAATTTTCTATATAGTAAACCCACCCTTTTTATTTTATTTACTAACTTTATAGACTTTCGATAATGACACGCGACATGCTGCGGAATTTCTGATAAGAAGAATTGTCATTTGATATTTGTTTTCTCAAAAAAAAAAGAACTAGAGAAGTGTTTTTAGTTATCAAGATAAATATTTGCTTGGAGTTCACTTTTAGATAAAGAGAATACGTTATAAAAGGGTGTGTTTATTATTCTACAATTAAAAAAAAAAACATACATCTTAGAGAGATATGATGTTCAGGCGGCCTTTTTCGCTATTTTCTACCTCTAGAAATTCTAAAAATAACCTTATCTAGCCCAGGTTAGCACAAGGATGATCAGTGGCAAAGATAGCCATCCCCCTAGGAACGCCAGACGACTGGAGCCACCCTTGTAGCCGCAGGCCAGCTGCTCCTCCTCGCTGCCCACACCAAAGGTGCACGCGTTGTCATAGTAATTCCCATAGACGGCGAAGGTCAGCAGGTTGCCCACCTCCTGAGACTCGGCCAGAGCAAAGTGCACCTCGTGCTGGTAGCTGCAAGAATTAATAGTTTAAAAAGTATTTAAAATATAATCATAGATAAAGACTCACCTCTCCGTTGCGGACTCCCTTTCCGACCACTCAAACTGGCTAGGTTCCAGCGGCAGCAGGTTCTCCAGGAGGCTGTCCGGTATCAGGAGGAACTCCCTCGACTCCGGATAGGAAACAGAGATTTCCAGGCGGGTAAATATCACCCTTGACTGCGGCGACACTCCCTCCTCGTCCAGAAGACCGCACTGCTCGATGGCGGGACCTAGGCAGGCAAAGAGTCCACAAGTCCTGATGTAATTCCTATCCACATTCTGATCCTGGCGCCAGCCATCATAGACACCCACGCGGTAGCTGTAGAAGCTGGTAGCCTCCTTCACAGGACCCTCCACTGCCCGCCAGGCCAGGTTGTAGTTGCAGCAGAAGCTGCCCTGACAGAGGTGGCCAGTGCTGTTCCCCCTGGCTCCCCCGTCCAGCTGGAGCAGCTGTGTCTCGTGGATCTCCAAGGCGTCGCGCATCATGTAGAAATTCGTGCTGGCCACCGCTTGGCGGCGGGATCTTTCAGGCATATCTCTCCTTGAACGTCCTGGCAAGGACCTCCTGCCGCGACGCGTGATCTTGGGCACCTGGGCCACGTAAATGGCTCGCTCGCCAAGCTCGTGCCTCATCACACTGGCCAGGGTGCCAAGGCGTCCGTGGAAGATGCCGGAACCAGTGCTGCCCACCGAAGGACGACTAGCGCCGGCGGCCAAGAGATTCACATCCTGAGCGTAGGCCCAGCCCTGCTGGATCTGAACAGCTGGGGGAGAAGGATGTCAGTATCAGTGACCAGGAGAAAGGACTCCTCACCTGTGAGGAAGGGCAGCTGGGAGAACCACATCGTGGGGTAGACAAAGTCCGTGATGCCCTGCTCCACGATGAGCTGTTGGGCCGGCGTGTAAAACAGGATGTCGAAGCAGATGAACTGCCCGAAGGTGACCCCAAAGTCCGTCTCGAAGGTGACCAGCTCCGGTTGGTGGGTGAGGTTCTTGGACTCGGCATACAGATGCACCTTCCTGTACCTGGACACCACCACCCCTTGCCGATCGAAGACCACGTTGGTATTGAAGATATTCAGCCCATTGGAGGCACAGGGTCTGGGATCATCGGGAGTATCCTGGCACCTTTGCTTCTCGGTGAGATTGATCACGATGTACTTGCTGGTATTGCGGGCCGCACAGGACAGGGTCACCAGGAAGTCCTCGTAGTTTGTGCCATTCAGGCAGGGATTGATGCCGTCCTCGGGATTTGGCACAAAGGTCGTGGAGCCCAGGGCATTGAGCGTGCTCTCTGGGAAGACTATGATGTCTGTGGCGCTGGCATTCTCCGAGTGAATGATCTCCACATAGGCCGCCAGGTTCTCCGACCAGGCGTCCAGACCGAGGATGGACTGGCGGAACTCCACTACTCCCGCGGTATAGTAATCCGAAGCTGAGCTAGTTCCTTCGAAGATTAATCCTTGGATGAGGCACAGAAGGAGTAAAGATATTTCCCAGCCCATGTCCGTTTCCTTTGGTCTGCAATCTGAGAGTGACTTCCACAGCCTCGAGTATCGCTGCTTTTATCGAATTTGTTGGTAGTTATCTTATCTTTATAATGTGCGATAGTTATAGCTTTAAGTTTGTCTGAATTGCTTTGATTTTGGATATGTTTATTATTATTTATTAATAACTTTATATGATGGGTTGATAGGCCCTACCCTTAATGTCTTTACTTCTATATCACTTTATCTTTAACTTGCAATTTATTTCTTTTAATACAGGCCATAACATTGATTTTTATTTGCCTTTAATAAATGTTTACCATCCATTACGGCGATTGCTGACATTAATTAGTCCCCAGATGCCAATGGCCCTAGATTTGATTCTTTGATTTTTTTGGTTTTTTATCTTTATGGCCAAGGCAAGTTTCGGTTATCAGGAATAAATATAGGATAGATTTCGGACCTGTTGCCAATGCAGATTTTGATAAAAATGTTGTTGATTATGAAAGACAAAAGAATCGAGCTCATACGTTAAATTTAATGTTATAAAATGTTCTTAATTATATCCAGTAATTCTTGAGAAATAAGATAGATCTAATGGTATGATTTCATCTTTAGTTATCGTAATATTAAGCTGGGAAAGTTATTATTATTACTATAAATTATCTAAGCTTTTATGGGACACCGATGATAATATTAAGAAGTTGGATGTATTTTGTATTTAATTCTAATTTGAGTTCATCTTTGCTAATTCTTACTTTTAAAATGCAACAGGGATTGCAAATTACTTCACAAAAATTCAAATAAATAAAGAATAATATGAATAATATTATAAGCTTACCAAAAATAATATCGAAAGAGTTTAAGAAGACCTTTTCTTTGGCTATCGTGAAGTAATATGATTTTCTCATAAATAACAATTATTAATTATTATTTAAAAATTAAACAAATCACAAGAATCCGTAACTCTCTTAATTTAGCTCTCATTATTGTATATATTTTTCTAAAAGCCACTCACACTTCTCCGATAAATAGTACATTTAAGCTAAGAGCCCAGATAACGTCCAGCCTCCTCCTCTTATTCCTTGGCTAAGCTCGGCTCACTTCATCTTAATTCCTTTATGGCCATATCGTTTATCGCTTAGTGTTGGCCCACGACAACGCCATCCGTCAGCAGCCGTGGCATTAAGTGGCAGAACCAGGACCAAACCAGGCCAGTCCCAGTCCCATGGATCCATATTCATCACTGGGGCCAATTCAGGCCACAATCTGCCCCCATGAAGGTCTCAGCCGGCACTTGACTGGGCTTGAGTCGACATCATTGGCCCACTTTGAGCATTATCGGGTTTGTCTTCATTGCGTTCGCATCTTTTATAAACATACACACAGACGGTGCACAAAATGTACATATTTTTGCCTTATTTCCGCCTTATTTTCTGCCTTATTTTCTGTTTATTTTCGTTGCCCTCCAAGCAGATAATCCACATCCCGAAACGTGCAGCCATCTTCGCGGCTTAATGCATTTCCATTCGCTCCGCTGCAGACCCCGAAAAGTCCGTCGTCCGTCGTCCGTCGTCTTCGTGGCGAATGCAACATAAATTCAGGACCAAGAACACCCATAACAAAGTCTACTCCACACTCCTTTCCCTCTTCATCCAACACCGACAATCCTTTCCGCTCCCGCAGCTCCTGCCACGTCCTCGGCAAATTGATTTGCGGCAAGAAACGAGCAAAAATGTGGGAAGGTAAGGTATGTAAGGCAGGCAACGGAGCAGCAGGGAAAAAATAAAATAAAATTAAAAAATAATGCTTGAAAATTTCTTGGTCATATATTTTAAATACGAAAATTCACCCAAGGGAGTCGAACCGTGCGCACACACACAAGCCGGTTACCTGCTCATTTTATGCGCAAAAAGAAGCGAACGGTGAAACACGTTAAAAGCTAAGACGAGGTCCCAACAGCAAAAGCAACAGCAACAGCAACAGCAACAACGGCAACAGCACAAAGGGGGCCGGAGAAGAAAGGAGAGAAAGCACAAAAAGCACAAAAAGGTTGCAAGGAAAATCGTATTATAATAAGGGCCCAAAAGAGATACTCTTCAATGGAGAAAACTTATAATGACTTAGAAATGATTGCTGGTTGGAAATCATTGAAAAGTAAGCTTAAAAGTATGCTAGGGAAATGGCAACTTCTTATATTGAGTATTACATATATCATTGCATACTTTTAGACTGATTTTAAAAGCGATTTATTCTAAATTATTTTTATTAAAGGAGAGAAAGCACAAAAAGGTTGCAAGGAAAATCTTATTATAATAAGGGGCCAAAAGAGATACTCTTCAATGGAGAAAAATTATAATATAATAGTATATATATCATTGCATACTTTTAGACTGATATTAAAACAGATTTATTCTAAATTATGTTCCTGAAATGTGGAAATGTGATCAGTCCACATAGTGACGATGAGCACCGAGACAAATGTTTAATGTTGTTGTGATCTAGCTTTAAATACGCGTCGAATAACACCTCAATCATCCCGATCCGATACTCCGTTCAAGAAATAGATAGTTGAATTACTTGTAATTTATTTTTGTTTACGTTACTATTAATCGTCACAAAATTTGATATCAGAAACTTTTGAAATTGAAGGTGCCATCTTCACTTTAATCTCACCTCGTAAAGAGATATTTTTATTTGATATGAATTGAATAGAAAGAGGGCCCTCTAAGCTCAAGGGTTTTTTTTTGTATTTTGTAAACTTACATTTTCGTTGTCTATTAAAACAAGTAGGAAAACTACAGTGGAGTTTAACCGACTGTGAGATACCCGGTAGCCAATTCATTCTGGGTTTCACCCACGAAAGGCACATGGAAATGGCTAATTCACTGGCACTAAGTAATATTTACCTTATACTGGGTATAAATAAAGACGACATATCATATATTAAGAAAACTGACATAAGGTGGCTAAATAAAGATTATTCACAAACACAACCAACCATTAAATGCACGTTCAAAGAACTTTTAATTTTTATTCCTGTCTTATCAAATTAATCCTTTTTTTTACTAAATTAAGAACAGAAACAAATAGATGGTTTGAGGAATTTTCGGGAGCCTCTAAAAGCCAAAACGGGACTGCAAGCCAAAAGCCGTATATTTTCTGATTCGCCATTATAAGCTTAAATATTAACAATCAAAACATTGTACAAAATCAGGAAACCAATTTTCACCAATTTCTCAAAATTTGATAACGGGTTACACCATTAAAATTTAAAAAAACTGACAAAAAAAATGTCCTAACTTAGTAGGCTCAGAGAAGTATTTCAATTTGAAATATATACTATATAGCTCAGTTGTGTTATATTTTCAATTCGATTAGTACTAACTGCACCAAACTCAACGTCGGCTGCGTTTGTTTTTAAAAAGATTAAAACTTCTAAAAGTGATTGTCAAAAAAAAATCCTAACTTAGTACGCTCAGAGAAGCATTTCAAATTGAAAAACATATATACTATTTTGGCCCAGTTAAGTTTTATTTTCAGTACCAAACTCAACGTCGGCTGTGCTTGTTTTTAAAATATTAAAACTTCTAAAAGTGATTGTCACTAACTGACACGAAAAATTTCGTAATTTAGTTTGCTCAGAGAAATATTTCAAATTGAAATATCTCCTTTTTTGGCTCAGTTAAGGTTTATTTTCAGTTGATATTGATTTTTGATAACTGCACCAAACTCAATTCAACGTCGGCTGTTTGTTTTTAAAATATTAAAACCTCTAAAAGTGATTATTTATTGGTAAGGCCATGTACCAAACAAAGAACCTGAACACTCGCCTGCTGTCGGTGCTCAGCCTGCCCCTGGAGGACCGCCTGGACGAGCTGACCAATCTGTTCGATCGCTGCTCCGTGCGCCAGATCCAGGATATATTCGCGCCCATCGTGCACTCCATATTCGGGATCGATCGCAATCCCGTGGGTTGGGGACTGCGCACGACGACGCAGGAGAACAGTGCTCTGCACTTTGATAAGCTGGATCACTTCTTCGGCGTGTGCGGTCCCTGGATGCACATCTGCCACCGCCTGCTGGCCGACCAGGGCAAGTTCGAGCTGGACGTTAACCTGCTACCGGCCAAGTTCGTGGAAATGGTGCAGGCTGGACAGAATTCCACATTCTATGCGAATACATTCATCATTGGCCCGATGTGGCTCCAGGTGGCCACGGTCTCGCTCAATGCCTTTGATTTCTATATGATCCACTTTGTGCTGCACGGCCTGCAGCCGCTGCACGCAATCCATCCCATCGCCATGGAAATGCAAAATGTCCACTGTAAGACAGTCTACCTGAAGCTGGTGGCCGACTACCTCGACAATTTTCTGCCCCTGGCTCCGGATGCCCCCATCGAGCCTGTGAGCTTTAGCGGCTGCCTGAAGGCCCCACAGCCGATGCCCATGCAGCCCTTGCAGCCGCCGAGACAACCGCGATACCTGCGGATCCCCAGCAGGTATCGTACAGTAAGTCCCATTACCATAAACACCTCGCCGCAGCCCATCTGGCGCTCAGAGTCCGTGCTGCACTACTTCGTGGACATCTGGCTGCGGTACGACATTGAGGCGTACTATCACCTGCCCAGCACCGACTTTGTGCGCGGCGTCCGCACGCTGGTCAAGCAGGTACACTTCTTCGCCAACGGGGCTCGGCAGGATTATGGTTCGCTGTGCTCGCTGCGCAAGGCGGCGCTGGGCATGGTGCGGACGAGGATCCTGGCCTTTTTGTGCTCCTTGATCGGGCGCTGGCCCCTGGACAGCTCGCTGATGGTGGTGCTGGAGCTCTGGCTGACCTACATCCAGCCGTGGCGGTACACCATGTCGGCCCTGGATCACAAAATGTAAGTCGGAAGTCGGGGATAGTATGTGGAAAGGTGCTAAGGATTCTAATGGCTTTCTTTTCATTCAGGGCGGGAAGCCTCTCCTACAGGCCTCCCATATCGTCCGACTTTGATGCCTTCATCGTCGACAACCTCGTCATGTACACTCACATCTTCTCGATACTCTTGCCGCACTTTGAGCGCTATGATTTCAAGCTCTATCGCCATGCCTTCATGCTGTACCGCGTTTCCACGGTGTTTGCTCAGCACGATCTGGTGGAGCGACTGCAGCGGTACGAGTATCTGAGTGCCGGCAATACCGACGGCTTCGACTTACCCCAGCGCCAGGTCCACATGATGAAGTAAGGATTGGGATTCTTGTGCTTGTAAAGGAAGTTTTAACTTTATTTCCCTCTCAGCAGGTCATATTCACCTTGCACCCAGTGGAACAGCGTTCAGCTCTTCAGTGAACCCATGCGGTTGCAGATTCAGAACTTCCTCTTTGAGATCAGCATGGCCCGCAACTCGGTGCTGCGGGAAATTGCTGTCCTGCAAGATGCCATTGCGGAAAGGAAGCGCTCTGAGCCCTCCGAGGGATTTGTGGCGAAATTTTTCAACTTGCTGTTCGAACAGTGCAGCCAGGACGAGGTGACATTGCGGGAGATCAGTCTCATTCCCGATGTGCTGCTTCAGTGCATAGACGCCTTTTGTGGGGTTTTCGATGTGAATCAAGATGTTCTTTCCATGTATGAGACCCTGCCAGTGGAACCTTGTCCGACCGCCTCCGCCACGCAGCAAAGCTTCAGTTTCATCGAGACCAGAGAATCGCTGGACATCTCCAAGCTGACCCCACAACGAATGTCGCTCAATGCCTCCAATTTGCAGCCCTTCATCGATCCCGCAGTTGTGCCCCTCAAAGCGAATGAGATCAGACCCCTAGTGAGGATGCTGCACTTCGTGTCCAAGAAGATAAACAGGAGATTCGGCCGCCAGCTCCAAGCATTCTATGTCCGCAATGATTACTGCGGCAAGATTGCCAGGCTGCTCCTATATGCACCCATGACGGAGCAGTGGTTCGACAAGAGCACCGGCACCGTCATTCTGCGTGAGAAGTTGGTTCCACCGCGGGTTTGCCTGCGACCGCTGGGCTCAATTCCCGTCCTTCTTACCATTTTCTTAGGCATTTTCTTAACCGGGTTTCTGGGAGAACTGCTGTGGTGCTCCTCAGTCCTTGGGGTGTTTGTTCTGGGCTCAATCCTACTTGGTGTATGTCTGTTGCTGGCGCTGTTTCCTTAGTAGTTAGATTTCCTCATAAATTGTGTGACATTTATACATTTTGTATAAAACTAAAGAAACTACGATTGCAAGAAACTTATCGTAGGCCACCCAAGTCACTTTTTTTTAATGGCGATACGCTGGCAATTCTTCCGCGACTCCTCCGCGATTCGCCAGCGATTTTTCCGCGATTCGCCGGCGATTCTTCCGCGACTCTTCCGCGATTCGCCGGCGATTCTTCCGCGACTCTTCCGCGATACGCCAGCGATTCTTCCGCGACTCTGCGACTCACCGATTCTTCCGCGACTCTCCGATTCGCCGGCGATTCTTCCGCGATTCGCCGGCGACTCTTCAGCGATTCGCTGGCGACTTCCGCGATTCGCTGGCGACTCTTCCGCGATTCTCCGGCGACTCTTCCGCGATTCGCCGGCGACTCTTCCGCGATTCGCTGGCGACTTCGCGATTCGCTGGCGATTCGCCAACGATTTATGTTTCCCAGGGAGTTATGTTTCCCAGGGAATTATGTTTCCCAGGGCTGGCGACTCTTCCGCGATTCTCCGGCGACTCTTCCGAGATTCGCTGGCGACTTCCGCGATTCGCTGGCGACTCTTCCGCGATTCTTCCGAGACTCTTCCGCGATTCGCTGGCGACTTCCGCGATTCGCTGGCGACTCTTCCGCGACTCCGCGATTCGCCTGCGATTCTTCCGAGACTCTTCCGCGATTCGCTGGCGACTCTTCCGCGATTCTCCGGCGACTCTTCAGCGATTCGCTGGCGACTTCCGCGATTCGCTGGCGACTCTTCCGCGATTCTCCGGGGAATTATGTTCTGTTTGTTTCAAGAAATTATGTTTATGGGAGTTATGTTTCCCATGGAAATATGTTTTTCAGGGAATTATGTTTCCCAGGAATTTATGTTTCCCAGGGAGTTATGTTTCCCATGGAGTTATGTTTCCCAGGGAATTATGTTTCCCGGGGAATTATGTTTTCCAGGAATTTATGTTTCCCAGGGAATTATGTTTCCCGCGACTCTTCCGCGATTCGCCAGCGATTCTTCCGCGACTCTCCGCGATTCGCCGGCGATTCTTCCACGATTCGCCGGCGACTCTTCCGCGATTCGCCGGCGACTCTTCCGCGATTCTCCGGCGACTCCGGCGAATTATGTTTCCCAGGGAGTTATGTTTCCCAGGAATTTGTTTCCTGGGGAGTTATGTTTCCCGGGGAATTATGTTTCCCACGGAGTTATGTTTCCCAGGAATTTATGTTTCCCGGGTAATTATGCTTCCTGGGGAATTATGTTTCCCAGGGAATTATGGTTCCCAGGAATGAATTTATGTTTCCAAGTAATTTATTTTTCCCGGGGAATTATGTTTCCCAGGAATTATGTTTCCTGGGCAATTATGTTTCCCGGGAATTATGTTTCCTAGGAATTTATGTTGTATATATGTTTTTAGGAATTACATCTTCATAGCTCTCTCTCTATTCTGAATTTGTTCTGTAGATAATATCTTATAAATAAATATCTAGAATATTCNTTATGTTTCCCAGGGAATTATGTTTCCCGCGACTCTTCCGCGATTCGCCAGCGATTCTTCCGCGACTCTCCGCGATTCGCCGGCGATTCTTCCACGATTCGCCGGCGACTCTTCCGCGATTCGCCGGCGACTCTTCCGCGATTCTCCGGCGACTCCGGCGAATTATGTTTCCCAGGGAGTTATGTTTCCCAGGAATTTGTTTCCTGGGGAGTTATGTTTCCCGGGGAATTATGTTTCCCACGGAGTTATGTTTCCCAGGAATTTATGTTTCCCGGGTAATTATGCTTCCTGGGGAATTATGTTTCCCAGGGAATTATGGTTCCCAGGAATGAATTTATGTTTCCAAGTAATTTATTTTTCCCGGGGAATTATGTTTCCCAGGAATTATGTTTCCTGGGCAATTATGTTTCCCGGGAATTATGTTTCCTAGGAATTTATGTTGTATATATGTTTTTAGGAATTACATCTTCATAGCTCTCTCTCTATTCTGAATTTGTTCTGTAGATAATATCTTATAAATAAATATCTAGAATATTCCAGACCCCCAATTGCCTTATAAAGTGAAAATACCCCAGGTAAGAAGTGAGATCCAACCCCCTGAAGATGGTGGAATGGCGGCAGCTTCATTAAGTTTTTGGCCTCCCTGCCTGAGACCTGCTCCACATATGCATACACACTGGCACACCCCTGTGCCATGTATGTATTTCAGGGGTGGCTGTCGGCGGGTGTGTGTGGGCGGCATTCGTTGCTACTTATGTTTAAGCTTCGTATTTAAGCTTTTTGCACGATTTCCTCTAACAAATGGATTTTCACTTGTTGCCCAGCCAGACGAACGAAGCTATCACACACACAGACACAGACAGAAAATGGGTTTATACACGGTTAAAAAAAAAAACGTGCCACATCAGATAATATTAGTTATATTATTAAGAATAAAATCTCCTTAATTAATAATTCAAAAGGAAATTAAACAAGTATAATTTTGCTTAAACTGCTTATTAAAACCTCAAATAAACGTAATATTAGTAGGGAAAATAATCCACAGACACCCCCTTTTTCTCTCTCGGTGTCTGCGTGTGTGCAATTTGTATAGCCTTGTTGTCAGGCTCGTTTTTTTCAGATCTCCCCACACACACATGGACACACACACGGACACTGGCACACACGTGCGCCATCCTGGAGCTTCCTGGATGCTGGCTGCTGGCTGCTGGACGCTGCTCCTCGTTTGCCTCGGCTAACAAATAATTTAATTTCTTGGGTCGTCTTTTATACTTATTTCTTGCTCCGTTTTCTAGCCATTTCAGTTCCTTATCCATCCTTCTGGAGGATAATCGGGGCCAGGACTCGGGCCGTTCCCCTTATCGATGACTGGGTCTCTGAATGCTCTCTCAATCATTGATTAGTCGGGCCACGAAATCAAACGAGTATGCCGCCATAATGGCCTCTTTTCCGGTGGGAGGACGCTGGCTTTCTTTATGGAGTCTGGGCAGGCCGGGACCCCGGAGGCTTGGCTTGGCCTGGCTTGGCCAGATTTTTGTCTGCTTGATTAATTGCAATTTTGTCCTGGCAATTTGTTAGCCCCGGCCCGTGTGTGTGCATGTGTGTTTGTTTATATGCAAACTAAAAAGTATTATTAATGATGCCAAGCAACGGTTTGCCTGCATTTGACATCACTCATGCGCCGCGTTGTCTGAGATTTATGCGCCCGGCTGAAGGCTGAAGGGTGTGAAGTGGGTCAGTGGCTTGCGGACTCACTGAGTGACTGATTAATAACAAACGCTTAAATCCGGCCGCAAAAACGAGTGACGAATTATTAAACTCTCTAAGCACACGCACCAGCAAACATTCGGGGGAAAATGAACTGTATCTACACACACGACACGGACACGACAAAGTGGAGTGTGGAAATGCGGAAAAGCTCGGGGCTTTGTGCTCTCTTGAGCACTGTGTTTACATGTGTGCGATTAGCCAAGGATTTCCTTGGACAATCGCTTGTTTGTTGCCCATTTCTCCGCCTCGGATTAACCAAGAGCGATCAAGATGGCCTGGCCTATTTGCCTAGCCATATATTAAACCCGAAAGAAAGTCTCTCTAGTATCTGTAGTATATGCCGGAATTTCTGGGCATATAAATTACCGAAAATATTGTTTAGAAAGGGAGCATAAATTTGAGATTTAACGCTTTAAATAAGTATCAGTAAGTTTAAGCCCTGACTTCCTTTAGGGTTGGATATTTTATTGTACTGGTAAAGTATTGCAAGCCTTAAGGTCAAGTTTTATAAAAAACCAAACTAAGCTGGTACAAAGAAATAAGAGTGTGAAATAAGAAAGATACTTAGATATTAACATACTTAAATCTTATTATTATATTCCGGATATGTATTATTAAATATGTGTTATTTTTCCCCCAATTACAGCGACATTTTTGCTAGTCACTGCCTAATTTTTCGCTGCCTTTTTAAGTGATTTTCAATCAGGACAAATTTCCCGCCCGGGACTCGCCTGATTGAGTTGTTATGTTAATCCATTGTATCGGGAAACTGTCACTCGCCGCTGCCTGCTCCTGCTCCTCCTCCTTTTCCTCTTGCCTTTGCCTCGGAGAGAGTGGAGTTCATAGCCCACTGTTCCTGGTCATGTCAGGCCTCTGATTTATGGTCGTGTATGTGGCACCTACGCTCCGGCTCCGGCTCCGGCTCCGGCTCCGGCTCCTTCCCCAATCCCAATCACCTGACTTGACTCGGTTTAATAGCCTTAAACGCGCTGGCTAATAAGTTTTCGCCGTGCCAGACTCACCGAATGACTCGCCGTTTGCCGTTTGCCTTTTGCTCCTCGAGATTTATTGACATATAAATTTAATGCCGGCCCAAAGCCCTCCCTGCGAGCACAACAAAGTTAGGAGCAGTTGATTGAATGCGCTTTACTGCCTGGATTTCCGTTAGTAAATTGAAAAAGCTGCCAAGGAAACGCAAAGGGCAAGTGAGCAAAGCGAACGCAACTTAAATGGTAAATGGTAAATGGCAGGTGAATCCTTTGGCAGGACACACACCTCTAACATCTATTTCGCAATTTATACGGATTAGGATCTGGTGTAAGGCCAGATTCAATTTGTGATAATTGAACTGAATCGACCAAATCAACCGAATTGGCCAGCAAATTGCATTTTGGGGCGTCAATTTTTCGGACAGATCGCAAAAATAGTGCTCAATTTCCTGCGTTGCAGTTGCAACTTTGATTAGCATGAAATAATAACTGAAGGCTGAAGATGACATCCTGCTTTGCCAGGACTTCGAACATCTGTATTCGGTAGAGTAGGACTTTTGCAGTTGGAGAAATAATCTAAAGAAAAGAAGAAATTATTTATTACTTGCTGAGGGTTCTTGGAACATCCGAAACTCTGTTCTTTTAATTATAAAAATATTTGAAACTAATTATTTATGGAAACAAAGCTATCAACCAAAGTAAAAGTCCCTAAAAATTATAGAATACATGAAACTGTAAGCTCTTACCAATTTTTTAGGCTGAGAGATTTATTAAACTCCCAAAACCTGATACCCAGGAGTTAAAAAAATTAATAATCTCATTGAAAGCAATTTATTTTCCGCCATGTAGCGACATTATTTTATGCAAGTGAACCTTTTTCAATGTCAGCGAAATGCAGCGAGCCAAAAAAGGAAAGTTTGCGATTTCCCTGTCTGAATTTTCATCCTCCAAGCCTCCCAGACTCTCCCAGCTTCCATTTCGCGACCCCAAGGCAAGACAGCAATGTGACTTTTCAATAGACAGAATCAAGCGCCATTAGTTTGACTGATATCGAATGGAGGAGGGGAATCGAATCGAATTGAATAGAGAGGAATGGCATCGCATATACTATATAGTATATATAGCATGCCAATGTCAGGGCGCCATGCATGAAATGAATGCCAGGTGGAGGAGCCACCGCCACGGCGAAAAAGGTGAGTGCATCTCCGCAACCGAAACCGAAACCGAAACCGAAGCGAGAGACCACCCACAGGATGCGAGACCCATAAGTCAAGCCCAGGGATGACAAGGACGCGGAGTGCGACTTGAAATTCAATTCAATTTCTTAGCTCATGAACGGCGCCACCACCTCGACGGGGACGCGACATTTCCCACGTAGAGCTGCAATCGTGACGGAAATCCAAACACGAAAATCACTCGATTGGGTACTGGATATATGGAAATATGATTTATTGAGGGGAAAGAACGGAAAAACACCTTGAAAATTGAACAGTTTTGAATGTTTTATATGAGGATTAAATATTTATAGGATTTAAAGGGAAATTTTGATACCTTAGGTTTAAATTAAGTTTAGAGTCTCTCAAGCTAATAATAAAAGGATAATACATTTTATGATGTTGAAAATCTTTAAGACATTTATTTGTTGAGAGTTCTTACATTATAATTTGAATATATTTCTTAGAAACCCACCCAGAGCTTGACACTTACAATCACGAGCCTCGTGCAGCTCTAATTGCCGGCAGTAGTTACGGGGGGAATCCCCCTTAATGCCAAACCATTGCCTTCGCCATTCCTTAGCCCAGCTTTTCCTTGGCTTTCCTCCCATTCTCGCAGCTTTTCCCAGCTGCCTGTCGTCTGGGGCTAGAGGTTCAATGCAGTTCAGTAAATATTATGCTAAATTGAGATAATTTGTTGGCTGGAATACACACACCAGCACAGGGCAGGAGCGTGTCGCCATTTTGGCTCCTGGCGTGTCCTTGCCATGCCTGGAAATGGATTTGCATGTAAATTTGTTTTCGCCTTATAGTCGCAAATTTTTTGCTCGATTTTGCACATTCTCTAGATTTCTATCGTAATTGGCGGCTTGTTATAGGCAAATGCGGGGCCCAGCGGGAGGGAAAATGGGGAAAATCGACACACACACAGACTAGTTGCATTTTTTCCTATCGTCTTCTCTTTTCCTTTTTTTTTTTGGCGGAAGTATCAGCGCCCGTATCCTTGTCGATTGTGTCACTTCCTTGCTAAGTTCCCAACTGTATTTTCCCTGCATTTTTTATGAGCTCAGCTTAGTTGTGCTTAGTTCTGGCTGAAAGACGTGAATACATCCTGTTCGGAGAGTTAATCTCGTTATTTATGCTAGCAAATAGAATACAGTATAATTTATAATTTATAGTTTATAATGTATATTAATAAAGTCAATTGAAAACTATCCTAACATACGGAGTCAGTATTATATAATTGCTTAATTTGTTGTACAGACTTTATTGATATACTCGTAATGCTTAAAGAGGATAGAAAGCACCACTATGAGATACCCGGTAGCCAAGGCTTTTTGAGGTAAATTAATTACAAATTAAAGTAATTAATATATAAAGGATTAATCCCTAACTTATTATACCTATCAAAATATTCTTTAATCTATCTTTTTATCATCTATCATTTTATTTATATATATTTTCTTTGACAAATATTTTCTTGCCTCTTCAAAAGTTCCTCTTACTAATTTTCCAAGTCAATTATCTCCGTGTTGGCCTTGTAGAAATCACATTATATTTTTGCTAACTGCAACTAAACTTTTATAATCAAAACCTGTTTTAATTGGTTATCCATCATGACAACGTTGGCCCGTCCCCGTCAGAAAGTTGCCAATGTGCAAAGTTGTCTCGTGAATTGCCAAGGACGATGATGGAATTCTTTGTAGTATTTCTTTATACATAAATATATATATATTTTTTTACCTGCCTGGCCCCACGTGATTTGGCCAAATTGTGTCGCTGGGAATTCGTTGCCTTGCTGGAAGACATGCCAGTCGCTTTTATTAAAAATATTTCGAACCGCTGCCGCCAGAAAAAAGAGAGAAGAAAAAAAAAGAAACAATAAATACGTGTATACAGGCACATATATTTTTATGGTAAATAAAATATATTTCGCGGACTCCTCGGAGGAACCCAAATATGCCATGCACTTGCTTCTCCTCCTTATTTATGGCATACTTTTCGAACAATTTTCATCGGCAGGACTTTGCATCCCCGAGGAGGAGTCAGTGACCCAGGACAACGTCCAACCTCAAGCCGAACCCCAATCATAATAAATTGTATGCTGAAAGACAAGTCGTGTGTGTAAAATAGTCATTAAAAAGGGACTAAAGGGACAGGGGACCAGGGACATGGGACATGGCATAGGCCAGGACTGGCTGGCAGGACTCGCCACACTCTGCCCGGGCACAAAGCAATTAATTGTTTTGTTTATCGGTTTATCGGACAGTTTACGCTTGATTTGGCCCCAAAAGCTAAGCACAAAAATTGGCCCCAGGATCGGACCAGACCGGACCGTGTCCATTACTTATTGGGTTAAGGAAGGGTGAGGTTTTGGGATCCGGGATAGGGATTGGATTTGGGGCAAGAACCAGGGACTGTGATGACACAACATTCAGCAACTTGGTCTAGAAACAAGGCCTTTACTTTTATATATATTTTTTTTTTGTAAAATCGATAAACAATAATTAAATAAATAATTAAGTTACCCAGAAAAACCTCCTTTATTAACGAAATATTAACATTAACCTACCTACAGCTGCATTTCCAACATCAGACCTTGATCCTTGGCCTTTCCAGTGTCCTTGAAATATGCGACTCCGCTCGGATTAGCAGCAGCAGCGAGGCATCCCCCGCATCAGGGTAACATTTGCATACTTCCATTTTTGGGGCCTGGCCACAGGACACCGAAATGAGGATAATAATGCGAGCCATTACACATGCCGAGAGTCGAAAGTCGAAAGCCGAAAACCACTGCGACGGCGATATGGGGGCTGGCCGCATAATGCGCTTTTCAAAACTAATATGAAAATAATGTGGGTGGGCGGCTGGCATCCGTTGCCATCAAGGAGCAAGGACGAGGCTGCATTGTTGCGTGTGTGTGGGTGTGCAAGTTCGAAGGACACTCCAGCCACTGCATGTGCATAAATATAGAACAATAAAGTAATAACAGACAGTTCAAATCGATGGCTCAATCGACGGCCGGATGCTCCACGGGGGTCTCGCAAAAATAATCCATAGCTTTGCGGCGACTAATTCAGATATTTTCTATGCCCTCACCCTGCCGCCCCGGGGAGCCATACCAAGCCTGTGTATTCAAATGGAATAATGGTTCGGGCTTATCCCCTGTGGATATTGAAAAATTGAGAGTAAAGAGTTGAAGGAGCTATCTCCGGTGGGAGTTGGAAAATGCAAACTATGTTGAGGGTGTTTTAACCTAATTTTAAACCTCTTGTGTTATATCCGATATCTTCACGGGTATGTAAATGTATTTGTAGAGATCAGGAAGTATTTATATATCTATAAATAAAATTCTTTTATCTCCGGCAGCAACTATCAAATACCAATTTCGATCCCTATTATCCTAGTCGGAACCTCAAAAAGCCAATAAATATAACCGACTGAAAACAGATCAAGTGACATGACCCTAAAAACCGTCACCGACCGCCCCTAATCCGGAGTGTATAACCCGATTAGGGCATCAGTCACTTCACCGCTTACCAGTAATGGAGTCGGTTGCACGGGGCGGCAATAAAATGCAACAGGAAATGAAATATAAACGCTCCGCAGTGCAATCGTGTGTAAATTCTGGCAATGGCAATGGCAATGGCCATGGCAATGGGAATGGGAATGGGAATGACATTATTATTTGCACTGAATTCCCCTGCATTTCAACTCCACTCTCTGCTGAATTTTCCACCTGGCCACCGGAGGGTTTTTCTTGTTGTTGCGCTGGAAATGGAAATGGAAAATTGTTAGCATCATCAACACGTAGCGTTGACGTGTTGAAAATGCTGAAAATTATCGCTGACACTGAAGGTAAAAAGCTCGGGGGATGACGGGGTGGTGGGTGTTAGAAATCGGTTGCCTTGGCAATAAAAATGATATTCAATTAAATTTCCACACAGCTGATGGACGCCACAGAAATGTATGATTAAGCTAAATAATATTTCGCTGCCTTGCATCTTTTATGGGTTTTCTGTTTATTTATGTTTTGTATATTATTTTTAATGCTGATATTCCTATTAAAAAAGAGGTAAGTTAATGCTCTTAAAACTAAACAAAGTAAGCTTTGTTCCATATCCGGATATTACCGAATTTTTAAGTTATATAAAAATATTCTATCTTTGCTCGTTAGCGCTCTTTTATCAGTAATTAATCCCGTGGAAATATCATATAACTGGTGACAGTAATGAGGGAAAAGCCCAAACTGATTTAAATCTGATTCAAAGAGAGTAATAACTCTGTCTTGTTTTTATTTTTTTAATATCCATATCCTGATATTACCGAATTTTTAGATTTATATAAATATGTCCTACCGCTGCTTGTTAGCGCTCTTTTATCAGTAATTATTCCCGTGATGAGGGGAAAAAACCCCAAACTGATTTAATTTTTGAGGGCTATTTATTTTCCCAAATTCTTAATTATTTTATTATTCACAAACTCTGGCCTTAGAATATTACTTACAAGCCCTGCTGCCTGTTGCCTGTTTGGTTATTAAATGCATAATGGGTCGCCGTTTCCTATTGTGGTTTCAATATAAATTAATTGGAATGTTGTTGCCTGTGTGTTGCTACTGCGGTTATATAAATAATTTCATTGGCATTGCTGCGGCTGTTGCACTCGTCGTACTCTGTGGTATCTTTGTTTTTTGGTTGCTATTGATATTGCATCGGCACTGGGAAAAAAAGGGGAAAAAAGGGTTTAAAGTTACCAAAATACTTCGTTTGGTAACCTGAATTCCCGATGAGGAAATATGCTGGTTTGAAATCTAATTAAAGGCCGCCAAAAGTATATTTTGGAACCTAAAATGTTGAGCATTTTTTGTGGCATATTTTTGGGCCGCATTTTACATGATTTGATTTCTTTTTTCCCAGGTATTTCATATTTCTTTTGTTCCAGTGGATTTTTTAATAGCTGCCGCTCTCCCAGTTTTTCGCCTGTTGCTCTGCCATCCCTGTGCCTCCACGTTGTGTTGTCTGCGCCATTTTATTATTATCTTGTTCAGACATTAGTTCGTCCATGGCTTTTATTGCCATGTGTTGCATGCTGCTGATTGTCGTCGTTTATGTCGTTTCTGTTGCTGACACTGGTACCTGTTACCTTGTGACTCTTACCTGCCTGTTACCTGCCCGCTGTTCTTCATCGCTTAACTTCATTTAGTTTAGCATAAAAAGCGCGTTAAGGACGCACGCGGTCAGCTTTTCCACCTGTGCGAGCCCCCCGCCTAAGTATGCCGCATAAAGTTAAAATCTTAAAAAAGGAAGGCATATTGTAGGCACAACACACACACACGCACATCCACAAAGGCAAAAAAAAAAATAAATATAAAAAAATAAAAGTCAAAACAAGAAAAAGAAAGGAAAAGTCGACGAGCGGCAAAGGAAATGAAGAAAAACTTGATTTATTTTTATGTGCTCAGCGATGCGGCAAGGAGAAAGAAGTGGGAGGTGGAGGTGGGCGGTCGCTCCATTCATACAAATGCTACGTGCGTAATGACCAGGCACACACACACACAGCACACCCAGCACACACGCACACCCAGCAGCACACTCACACGCACTTGAAGTTAAAGAAGTTCCACGTTGCGTATACGTAATCATATTCTTTCTTATTTATATTTTTGTTTCGGGCCCAAGCCGACCCAACTCCTGCTGAATTATACATCTGCATATAAACACACATACTTATATAAATATATATATATATATATATATATATATAGTGTATATATATACCTGGGCAGGGTGGCTGCGTGGACAAGTGGCCAAAAATGCTGTGGCTCCAAAATCAATGGAAGGGGCCGTCGACGGGAACAAAAGGAGTTCAGCGAATAATGCGGGACCTTGCTGGCTATTAAGCCAGGGTAATGCTAACAATTACGCCGCACAATAATCGCTTAAATAATTTAAGCTGTTTATGTATATGCTAATGCTAGAGTAGAAATTATGTTTTAAGTGGCAAATGTTAATGTTAATGGCGGGAAATGGTTCTGAAAAGTCTTGGCTCTCAGCCCTTGGTTAGGGGTTGTGATTAATTTAATTCAGCTTTTGATTAGTGCCATAAATTCCCGTTTTAGGTAGGTAACTAGAGCTAGCTTATCTCAGAATATCAAATAAATTGGGAAAAAAAAGATCCAGCTTAGACTTCTTGATGAGAATGAACGAAACCCATTTTAAATTAAATCAAATTCAATAAATAACATTGATATTTACCTACAAATACATCCTATTTAATAAATATATCTCAAAACTTGATGATAAATTATATTTCAACGCCCTCGGGCACTTATTTTTCCATTTCCCCCCGTCGCAGTTGCCAAGACAGCAAAGGATATCCCTCGTAAATACTTAAATGCCGCAAATGTTTGGTGAAATCTGCAAACAATTAGGGAATTGCATTCTGCAGGCGACCGAGAATTGCGGCCAGCCAGGCAAATATACGTAAAGCTAAGGGAGTGGGAGAGTCCTCCTGCTCCTCGTCGTCCTCCTTTGGCCGTGTTTACAATACATTTTAATAAAGTCAAAAAGGCGCCGGGGCCCCGAAAGAGAAAGAGACGAAACAGCTGCAGGGTGAGAATGGCAGAAAGAGAGGCAGACGGCTCACACACACACACACACACACAGCACACACAGGTGAGTGTGAGCCCGAAGGGGAACATAATAAAAATATGAAAATCAAGTGAAATCATTTCCATTCAAATTCAAATGGCAAACCAGAACGATGAAGAAACCTTGGGGGGCTTGCTTCCTTTTTTTTTTCTTTTTTTTGGGGGCGTTGGCGTAAGAAGGATGGCAGGGGGCGTGGCACTCGGTTGGGTTGGGGTGCGGGGTGTAGCTGAAAACTGATATTCAATTCAATCAGTTCTGCCTCAGACCCCGGGGAAGTGACTGCAACAAAAGAGAAGGTTAGGAAACTTTGCACGGCAAAAAAAAATATTCCAATGAAATTATTAATAAATATATTTAAAAAAATATATATATATATTGTTTATAATGTGTAAAATATATGTTATATATTAAATAATAAGAGGACTGCATTTAATTATAATATTTTAATAGAGAAAGTCCCTTATTTTACCAATTTTGCTTTTGCAATTTTGCAATGCTTTAATGATTTTATCGATTTAAAATCGATAGGTATCAATGTTTTTGGGAAATATTGTGGTTTTATCGATCTGAAATTGATAGACAATACGTTTTAAAAAGTTTTCACGGTTTTCTCGATTTAAAATCGATAGGCAACAAAGTTTTGAGTAGATTTCGTGGCTTTATTGCTGTGAAATCAATATAAATGCATTTTTTTCCAGCTCTACTAAATAGTCTGCCAAAGTCTCGATTATTGTTCAAAGTGTGTGCCTGAGAATGGAGATGGAGACGGACTCACACAATGGTTCCGAGTTCCGAATGTGGTTAGTTCCTAATACGAGAAAAGAGGACGAGAAAGGAGTACGAGAAAGGAGCAGGGGAGTACGTGTCCGTGTACGTGGCTGGAACTGATTCTGATTGAGAATCCGTCCGGGTCTCTCGGATTCTCGATTGATGGCGGCGACAAGCCGGAGTTCGAGCCGCAGGAAGTCGAATGCCAGGGCCAGGGCAGATATATTTTATGGAGCAACTGTGGCGCGACGGCGGCCTTCACCTACACTTTGCCACCTGTTATGCTCCTCGCAGAACCACCCACAAACGCCCCTTTTTACCATCCAGCAGGCGCACCCCTTCGGATGCTCGGCAAGTTTGCGCCTCCATTCACTTTAACAATAAATTTCAGCAAATAAATCAAAATGTAACAGAAGCCGTGTGGAATTTTCAAGTGGCAGGTGCCACAGCAGCAGCACCACCACCGCCCAACCACCCCCAGCTACCTACCACCTCTGAAAGTGGAGAGAGCTCAAAGTTTTTGATTTTTGTGGAACCAAAAAAAAAAAAACAAAAAAAATGTTTACCAAGGCCTGGAAATCGAAGCGAAAGGTGAGAGAGCGAGGGGAGTAATGAAAAAGGGAGGTGAGAATTTGTATCTTTCTCCACCTCTTATTTTTTTTTTATAAATGAATAAAAGCGCAGAAAAAAGAGCCTTTAAAAAAGAGAGTATTTGAAATATTTCTATTAAAAATATTTTGGGCTAATATTTACTAAGGTAACTTTAGGAGAGAAATAAATAAAATGTAGATTAAAAGTTAATAAAATGGGACGGTTATATATATATATAGAGAAAAATCATATCTTCTCTTATTTCATATTACAATAAATAATATTTTTAGCTTAAATGTGCTTAAGAAATTTCTCAGAGAATATATTTTAGTTATATATATTTTAGCTAAAAAGTAAAGAGTTAATAAAAGAGATTCCTAAAGTTCAAGATTATTGCTTTAAAAGTGAATGAAGAAATATTTAAACATAATACTTTGCTTTACATTTTTTTTACATGCTCGCATAATTTTCTTATTCATTTTATTCCACAGATAAGAGCCAATATTTATGGTCTAAAAAGTAAGTACAAAATAGAGGTTCGACATTTTAAAATTTTTTAAACAAATTAAGGAAGTTCATGCGCCAATTTGCATAGGTTTCCTTAACCTTATGACTTGTTTAAACCGATTTAAACTGAGAAAGTTTAAATTTTAAATGAATTTTCTTTCAGTAAAAAAATACAGTAAATTCTTCGCTTTCTTTCCACCATTAAACTTTAAAGTCTAGCCTAATTGATCAATCTATTTGCAATTATCCGGACTTGTTCTAGGCAATTGTATTTCGCAACTTTCCCTTCTGCCAACGACAAAAATTTCCCCTTGTAAAAGGACAAACATGGACACCTTTACAGACTTCGAAGTTTTCTCCTTTTTTTGTATTTATTTTATTTTGGCTTAGAAAGGCTGCTTATTCCAAGGGGATGGCAGCATCAGCAAGCAAATCATGTTAAATCGCACGGAAAGTCACAGCGTGAATCCTGTCCAGCGCTGGCTCCCGCGGAGGAGTCGTCCTCGCTATTGAAGATGCCACGCTGTCATTGCCATTGATGCGTGTGTGTCACCGCCCACTGGCCGCGTACTTGCCACCCACTGGCCACCCCTCTTGATCCCCTCGTCGTCCTTGGCTCATTATGATACGGCGGCCACTGTTGCATGGACAGCGACGCCGGCGTCGCTACCTGTTGGAAATGCAAACAACGCTGGCAGAGATGCGAGATGGGGAAGGCAGGAGCGCGTGCGCTGGAAGCGAGTCTCCACAAGGTCGTCGTCGTCCTCGTCGTTGGGTGGAAATGGCAGGGGCATGGCCATGGCGGGCAGGACCTTGTAACCGCCGTTTCATTCAAATCCTTGCCGACGCCACGAAGCCTCCTGGAGACTTCCCTCAATCCCGAAAGTAACGGGTATTTTTGAGTCCTGCCTATTCCGGTGAAATGGCTAAAAGTCAAAGGCTAGACCAAATTCCAAGGAATCATTCTGTTGCACTTTTCGCGCTGCCCTTGACTTTGGCCCTGGCCATGCATTTCTGGGAATTTCCCAATGCAGGGATTTATATTTAGACTTCAGCTAGTTTTTGGGATGAGAAGATGAAGGATTTTCAATTTGAAATTACAGAGCAGTGGAATTTTAAGCTGTAGAAGAAAGTTTACTGAAGGAAATTTATTTATTTTATATTTATTAATTCCTACTTTCTACTATTGTTTCTCTCTTTATGTCCTTTCTGTCTGTATTTATTCTAGATATATTTATCTGCTGAGAGCATTATTCCTGCATTTTTATGTTGTCTTCGAAATCAACTCTTATTTTTTTTGGCTTTGTTAATTTTGTGTTAATCCTTTTTATTGAAGCGAATTAAAAATGTTAAACTACAAAAATAGATCCGGAAAAGATATTATACTTGGCTGTTCTAATTTTATTTTAAAGCCAGGCAAAGTACATTTCTTTTTATCAAAGTACATATATTTTTTATCTACAGCTTAAGATTGCCATAAATTTTTATAAATGTTTATAAAGCAATTTGGCTTAAGAGCCAGTCCATAAAAGCAAAGAAAACCCTATAAAAGCCTTGGATATTTTTAACTTTTTAAAGTGCTAAGTAGATATTAATTAATAAAATTAAACAAAGAAAGCCCAACGGTTCTTTATTTATATTTAATTACTGAAAAAAAAACCCTAATATATTAAGTAAGTAAAAGTCAAAGTTCTAAATTTTTTGAAAAAAAAAAAACACAAAAAAAAGGGATACTATCCTAGGGCTTCAGGACATAGCTGAGACATCCCAAGAGCAAGACCAAGAGCAGACTGCCGGCCACCCTAGGACCTCCATCGGAGGTGGAGGGCTTTGCCGGCTGGGGCTGCATGTGGTCCAGGTTGTGGGAGCTGGGCAAGTCGGTGAAGTAGTTCGCCCAGATGGCAAAGGTCAGCAGGTCGTTCTGTGGCTGCGTCAGCTTCATGTCCACCTGGACCGCCTTATCCGTAAAGTTCGCCGCACTGACACTTTCACTCCACGTAAACTCCGAGGCGGAGACGGGCAGGAAGGGCCCGGTCAGGGTGCTGGGCATGATCAGGCGACGGCCACGAGGAGCGGCCGGAAAGAGGCCGCCAATTTCGAGCTTGGTGAAGTGGTGCTCGTTGATCACCTGCAACTCCTGCGGAAAGATGTAGCCACAGTTGTGGAGCTGATCGTCGGTGCAGGCAAACAGGGCACAGGTGGCCTGCTCCGTGCGATCCACGCGGATCACCGTGGTCTCGTTGCCATAGTAGGCGCCAATCCTGTAGCGATAGGTCACATCGCTGGCGGTGCGCACATAGCCACCCAGCGGCGTCACCGCCCTCTCAATGGCGAAGCTGCAGCAGAAGGAGCCGTGGCACAGCCTCTGGTTGACCGTGAGGAAGTCCGCCGCCAGGAGTTCGG
Source organism: Drosophila asahinai (assembly GCA_008042795.1). Classification (NCBI taxonomy): domain Eukaryota; kingdom Metazoa; phylum Arthropoda; class Insecta; order Diptera; family Drosophilidae; genus Drosophila; species Drosophila asahinai. Next base: position 9,352 of record VNJZ01008603.1, on the reverse strand, counting down.
TCTTGAAGATGTCCACATTGTAGTCCCTGTGGGTGGCCACGCCCGTGTGGCGCTGGGTCCTCAGCTGCGGCGTGAACAGGGGAACGGGCGGCAGGGTCCTGGGAGTATTCCTCTTGGGCACATCGGCCACTAGCACCGCCAGGGTGGGCTCCTCGAAGATCTGCGCCTTGAGGCGTCCCGCACGACCAGCGTAAATTCCCGATCCTGTGGTGCGTCCCGACGGCTGGCTGCCGTCCGCCGCCAGGAGATTGACATCGTTGCCAAAGGCCCAGCCCTCCTGCAGCTGGATGGCGCCCAGGAAGGGCAGCTCCGAGAACCAGTAGGTGGGATATATGATGTCCGTGATGTTGCGCTCTTGAATCAAGGTCATGGCCGGCTCGTAGAACAGCATGTCGAAGCAGATGAAGTGGCCGAAGGTCACCCCGAAGTCCGTCGTGAAGGTGGCCACGTCCGGCGTTAGGAGCACCGACGTCTCGTAGTATTCGTGGCGCCACAAGTGCGTCTTCCGGTAACGCGAGATCACCCTGCCCGTGCGATCGAAGACCACATTGGTGTTGAAATAATGCACTCCCGTCTCCGGACACGGGCCGTAGGTCTTCGAGCCTGCTCCATTCGCGCAGAGCTCCTTCTCCACCAGGTTGATCACCAGGTACATGCCGCGGGAACGGGCGGCGCAGGATGCCTCGATGAGGAAGATCTCGTAGTCGGCCTGGAAGCAGGGCGTCACATTCTGCGACTCGTGGGGCACAAAGGTGGCCGTGGCGCGGCTATTGATGATGTGCTCGGGGAACACCAGGATGTCCAGGTCCTCGACGTTGCGTATGATATTCTGGAAGGACTCCCAGGCCAAGGAGGTGCGTTTACGGGCATTGTCGGCCTCCGCCTCGGGGTGCTCTACGACTCCTGCCCTGTAGGTGGGATCGCTGGGCTGGGAGAGCTGTGAGATGAAGGAGAAGCTTTAGTTATTTACCTTATTAAATTCAAAGGATGATTTTTCCACCTGATGAGAGCCGGTTAAGAAGGCGATCAGGATCAGGAGACATGCTGGAGCGGCCTTCATTGCGAAGCCGTGCCAAAAATCTAACTGCCAACCCATCGGCACCTTGGCCCGCCTCGAAGACTCGGCGTCAGGTCCACGGCCAAGAACGAACTCCGTAATATTCACGCATAAAGACAGATAAAGTATAATGTCGGCTATAAATTCGGGGCGACAATAATGCGTTTTGACAGATTAGAGCCCCGCTGATCCGCCTTATCTCTGCCCGATCATAAACAATACGAAGGTTTATGGGTAACTTAAAAGTAAGATAGGCTCCGGGAAGGGAAACAAACGATTTACAATGAGACAATGTGTATTTATTGTATATATATGTGTGTGTGTATTTTTAAACAAAGGAAATAAATGTTTATAAACAGTGGAGGGGGTGGTAGGAGGCAACACCTTGAACCTTTAGTGTCTCAATTCTCTAATCTCAAGTGTACGTATAATCATCGTTGATATCTGTCCGAGTCCTGCGCTTTGTGAGTTGTTTCAGAGTTTATGTCATCTGCCAAGGTAAAGTCGTCAGCTTAAACTTCTCAAATTCCTCAATTATAATTATCAGTATCTGCTGTGGAATTCAATTTTTAGAATTCCCAATTGCCTTCTTTATCTCCAACCACTCTTCTATAAGGACGATCTTCTGCCGTTGGGCTTTTACATAAGAGCGATCAATTTCCAGGTTCTTCAAAGTCTTCTTCAGATAATAGATTCTGTTCTTGATAAATACCATGCCCTTGGGCAAGGTGAAGGGCTGTGGGTCCTCTTCTGGGCAGACTCCAAGCTGAATCATGGCCGTTGACTTGTTAGAGAAGTCTTCGCTATTCTTGAGCTTTTCAAGAACTTGCTCCTTAATCCCTTCCCACCGAGCAACCTCGGGCAGGGCTACATCTTCGATTCGGTTAAAAAACTTGTCCCAGTTGTTGTAATACTCCTTTAAAAACTCCAAATCTTGATCGAGTAACTTGCACGCCTTCTCGTCGCAGCTTGCCAATTCGATTTCGTTCTGGATTTCTGCTAGTTCGGCGACACGATCTATGGGAACTGTCGGCTTGATTTCGTCTGGGAACTTTGGAGGAATACTTTCAGCTGCCTGGATTTCTTCAGGGTTGCTGGCATCAACTAAGGGAATCGTCGACTTGATTTCATCAAGGAGATTCATAGGAATACTTGCAGCTGCAAAGTCGGAACCCGTGTCATTTAAATTCATTTTCGAAACTTTTGATGCTATCGAATCAATCTGTTCAGCGGTATCTGGCAAAACATTCATTTTCGATTCAGAGCTTTCTGCATTGGCTTGCGTCATGGCGTCTAGCTAAATAAATAATTCTTTATACTTCACTCACGTAGTAAACTAGGTCTCACAATCTTACCAAAATTCTGAAACTTTTTTTTTTTGGGAAAGAAATTTTCAGCTATACTAGTTTTCACAACCTTTGCTATGGAATGAAAAACTGGTCAATCCAAAGTGTGTGCATTTAGTGCATTTAACGCATCGCCTACTTGATTGAGATTGAAAATTTTTTTCAAATATATCAAATAGTAAGCGTAGTAAGTGTTCTAAAACATTATAATAAGATATAAAACTGCTTAAATTGAGTTAAAAGTTAGTTAAGTATATGTATAAATAAATTAGTTTTAAATATTTGAATTCGATAAACATTAATCGACTTGGTCTTTATTTAATTAAGCTTAAACCATAAGCTTTAAGTAAACTTTGATAATGTTATATGTAATTCGGAAACATTATTTAAAGTTCATTATGTACAAAACTAAACTTAAAATAGATTTTCAAAAAAAACCCATAGAAAACCGATCCCTATTTGCCCAGCAAACCGCCGTTATCGGTTATCGATTTGAGCTTTAAGCTATATTGATGTTTTTGTCTGGTCGCTGCTGCTGGTCACACTGCGGCCAAAATAATTTCAGCTGTTCAGCGCAAAAACAACAACAAATTAATAGTGGCAGCAACAACAAAGCAGCAGACCCGAGATTGTAATCAAGCTGTTAACAGTAATTACGGGGCTACCAGGCGCCCGCTCGCCAAAAAGTCACCGCAGTTCCAATGCGCCCAACGAGCGGTAAACAGCAACAGCAGCAGCAGCAGCAGCAGTAGCAGTAGCAGCGGCGGCCAAAGGCAACAAGAACAATAGAAGAAAGAGAGAAGGTCGCAGCACAACCCAATGTGGCGAATGCGGAGAGGCAGAGCGAACGACGAGAGCGAGCGAGCTAATTGATTCCCAGGTTGGTGTGCATGCGGGTGTGTGTGCGCCAGTGTGTGCTCGCATGTGTTATTAAACATACATATAAAATGCATTTACATAGAGGCAGCAACTGATATAATCGATCTTGAAATCCATACAGAAAGAACACACACAGCGCGGAGTCGCCGTCTTGGAACCGGATTAACTGGCATTTCCCGCGGAACCTTCACCCATTGCGAAGGTAAGTGCCAAAGACTAACCAACTAACCAACCATCGTTAGTGCGCGCCAAATAATCCGCGTAAACCTTATCGCCACAACGTGACATTGGCAGCGATCGCGTTCCCCTTCCCGATTTGCCGACTAACGCTGAACGAGCAGCTCCGTCCGCCCCATCTTTTCCGTACTTCGCGTCCTTCCAGGGAGATAAGCTTGAGCAGCTATCTCCGACTCCCCCGATATCGGTTGTACATAAGTTTGTGCGCGCGTATGTGTGGGGCTTGACATTGGAGATATTAGCGATCGACAAACACTAATTAGTAGTCATTCTTCGACGTCTTAAAATAGATACAAGAGTATATAGTGATTTAGTGAACAAAATAAACTCAATATTTTCAACGGAAACCTCTCTATGTTTGAAAGTTTGTTGGAGCTTATTGGTACTATTTATGTTAATCTAACAAAAGTTACAATAAACTTTTGCATAAAACACCTTGTTATATATTTCAAAGCTGCAAACTTTTATATTTTGTTCTTATTATATTTTTAATACTTTTACTAAAGAAAACTCTACATAACATAACCAACATTTTAAAATATATTTTTAGGTTTCTATAAGAATTTTTTCTTACTAAGAAATAAATTTTATCACGAAATGCCGTCTTATATTTCATATTTATTTGTTTATCAAGCGTATAAAAATCTGTAAACGATCTGAAATCGATATCAGCCAAAGAAAAACTATAATAACAGAGAAAAGGTGTCACAGTTGATTGAAACTGTATTAATTTACCTTGTTTGCCATTTTTCTCTTCTCTACTCAAACGTAAACATATTACTAAGAAACCAATTTCCGGTTATTTAAATTATTCCTAGTTCTATTGGTATCATCTTGAGCTTAGCTCCCAACTTGGACCCTATTTATTAGTTTTATTCGCTTATTTTGCGTTTCTTTCAGTCAACTGAATTTCACCATACTCTACGCTTTTAATAAGATTAATTTTAAAAGTGTGTTCTTATCGGTTAATGACTTAAATTACCAAGTAAATAAAGTTTATATTTGTTGAAAGTAACTCGGAGAATGAGAAATAAGAGTTTCTGTTGAAGAATATAATTAAAAGTTGTATTTTTAAACACTAGAACTATTTCATAAGACAGAGCCCCCTCCAATCGATTTACATAATAGGGTGCAAAGTTCAAGACAAAAGCAAAATTGTTTGCCATGATGACAGCAAACTAAATAGATTATTTTCCAGAAACAAAACCAATTGAAATTCCCAATCAATACACATTTACGGTTACCCCAGGAAGATAAAGATAGATGTTAGATGCGAGATTAGTTCAAGTTTTAATAGGAATACCTTTGAAGGCCTTGTCATTGTTGGAAGTTAAACCCTAAAACAATTAATTGGATTTATCACGAAAGTTATGGGACCGTTTAAAAGCAAATAAATTAATATTCTGTCAGCGTTTTATCGTGCTATAAAACCGTTTAGCAATCCCCCTTATTACAACCTATTGTTTATAGATGTAGACACTAGCTAAAACCTTGAAATATGTATAATTAATACTAGGAATCAAGTTAAAAATAGCACAAATACCACCTTAAAGATCCCTCTTAATCAAAAATAGCCCCTTATATATAATATCTCTTTACCTTGTTCCCCCTTCAGTCATGGCTGTCAACCTAAAAGCCCTGCTGGGCATGCTCTTCGTGTTCATCGGCTGCTGCAGCAACGTCGTCTTCTTGGAGCTCATCATCCAGATCGATCCGGGGGCAGGCAACCTGATCACCTTCGCCCAGTTCCTGTTCATCGCGCTGGAGGGCCTCGTCTTCACATCCAAGTTCTTCACGGTGAAGCCAAAGATCGCCCTCAAGGACTATGTGATCCTGGTGGCCCTGTTCTTCGGTGCGAACGTGTGCAATAACTACGCCTTCAACTTCAACATTCCGATGCCGCTGCACATGATCTTCCGCAGCGGCTCGCTGATGGCCAACATGATCATGGGCATCATACTGCTGAAGAAGCGCTACAACCTGCGCCAGTACAGCTCCGTGGCCATGATCACGGCGGGCATCGTCCTGTGCACTCTGGTCTCCAGCGGCGACGTCAAGGACAACACACACCACACACTGCGCGTGGAGACGGCCTACTCGGACTTCTTCTGGTGGGCCGTGGGCATTGGCCTGCTGACGATCGCCCTGCTGGTGACTGCCTATATGGGGATTTACCAGGAGGTGATATACAAGCGCTACGGCAAGCATCCCAGCGAGGCTCTGTTCTTCACGCACATGCTGCCGCTGCCAGGATTCCTGGTGATGGCCAGCAACATCGTCCAGCACTTTGGCATCGCTCTGTCCTCCGAATCGGTGGCCGTTCCGCTCCTGGGCGCCATCGGCATCGAGTGGAAGTTCCCCCTGATGCTGTTCTACCTGCTGTGCAACGTCGTCACCCAGTACGTGTGCATTAGCGCCGTCTATGTCCTGACCACGGAGTGCGCCTCGCTGACCGTCACGCTGGTGGTCACGCTGCGCAAGTTCGTCTCCCTGCTGTTCTCCATCATCTATTTCCGCAATCCCTTCACCCTCAACCACTGGCTGGGCACCGTGCTGGTCTTCTTCGGCACCATACTCTTTGCCAACGTGATCAACCAGGTGCGGGACGCGTACAGGGCGCGGTCGGGCAAAGGCAAGGGCCGCTTCGACACGGCTCCGCCGCCCAAGAAGGTGGAGTAATCTCCGATAGCTGGCTGCTGCTGCAGAGGCCATTAACCATTAGTTTTTTAGACTATAGAGCCTTGTTTGTACATAAAATACGCTTAGAGTTTAGCCTAGCCCGTCTCCTGTTTGTGTGTTTTGATTGTGGTAACTCTCGTGTCCGTCGCAAACTTGTACGTTTTTTGTGTATTCTTAACTATTGATTCTCCAAAAAGTGTGTAACATGCTGAGTTTGTCGAAGCTTTAACAGGGAGAGTATGCCCAGCGGATACTCCTTTTTGTCTACGCCATACAATTTATATAATACTATTGATTTTTGCTAATAAATTCCTTAAAAAACACAAGAAATAAATTGAATATGTTTTACTTAGGTAAGCAAGGTATTCCTGGAAGCATGACTCAAATATCTTGGAATCCATGACGATTTAAGCTGCAAATTGTGACCATCAGATAAGATATGAGCTGGCATCCGGTTCGATTTTGAGTGGGGAGAAAGGGGCCTTGAGATTATTACAAAATAATTATTACATATAATAAAAAAAAAAGTTTAACCTTTCTACGCGTTATCTTTAAAATATACTCAAGCAGTATAAAGAGTTTAGTATAGATTTAATACTTCATAATATCAAATGTGTACTCTATAGTATTTTCTAGTATTAATTGTATACGAACCTACATCGAAAATTCGATAGGAATGTAGTGCTTTTCTGTTTGTCGAGTTAGTGATTTTTCTCAAGGCTTGGTGGAGATTAGTATAGTTTTTATACTCTCGTAGTATCAAATTAATAAGTATCTTATTAAGAAATTTGTAATACTCAGGAGTATAGAATTCATGTAACAATGGTATAGTTACTATGACGATATTTTTTGGGTGTACAAATAGTTCCAAAACGTATTTTAATATGGAACCGAAACCATTACGATTTTGCCACTCTGTCTCTTTCTCTATTTCCACCCATAACCCACGGCAGATCTTGTCTTGAGATCACAGAACACAAACATGCTGTTAGTTTGCCCCTGACTTGCGTCTGTTTGATCAGTTGGAGCCTGGGTCCTTCAGACTGGGAGCCATGCGTAAGAAAAACAAACGTTTATTGCCACATTCTTGTACAAGTGTGTATTTGTATATAGGTAATATATATATGTATATTCAATGAGTTAATACTTATGAAAGGGGTTCGGGGAAATCGTGTTATCAGGCGGCGCTTCTCCTCCACACGCAGACTTTACAATATATCGTACATAACATTCGCTTGTGTTTGCTACGGTTCTGTTTAATTTAAATGCACAGGTAAGTACAGGAATCAGAGGATAGAATAGGTAAAAAAAATACATATTAAATTATCAAAAACGAAACTCAAAGATGGATTAGAGACAGGCTGCTGGCTGGCCAATTGCTGGGCGATGGCTGAGCACCATCTACTGCTCATCCTTGTCCTTGGCACCGTGCTTGAGGATGCGCGTGAACTCCAGATAGTCGAACAGGCCATTCTTGATGGGCGCCTCCCGGTACATCTCGTCCACCTGCAAGGTAGAGTCACATTTAATCAATTTCGAATGGATTCAACGCGATAAACTATATAAACACAGATGCTAAAGCCATGCTCGTTAAACAAAAGGGGGTTTTTGTGTTTAAAGTACTAACTTTTAAGTGCTATAACAGCCGTTAACCTCTATTGTTTAATGTAGATTGTTCAACGTTCCCATTAAAAGCTGTCTAGAGAGACGGCATGGGTTAATTATTAATAGAAACACCTCTAAGTATCCGACTTTTTGAATGGCCTGACTCTAGCTCAGCTCTTAACGTATGTTTATAGTAAATAAATAATTAAATCTCTCACAGAGTAAGCGAATACTCTCAAAGAATAAGCAACAAGCTATTGTTTAACCTATTTTCTAGCTCAAGTTCAAGTAAACAAATAAATAAGCCACTTCTCAAAGGGAAAGCTTTAAAACTTACATCCTCATCTGTGAATCGATCGCCCATGGTTGTCAGGAGCTCCCTTAACCTGTCCTCGGGCAGCACGCCCATGTTCTCCTCGTCAAAGCAGCCGAAGGCGTTCTTAATCACATCCTCGGGGTCGGTGCCCTGCAGACGCTCGCCGAAGAGCGTGAGGAACATGGTGAAGTTGATGGGGCCCGGTGCCTCGTTCATCATCCCATCGAGGTAGTCATCGGTGGGGTTCTTGCCCAGCGAAGCGAGCATGTCGTGTAGGTCCTCCTTCTCGACGAACCCGTCCCGATTCTGGTCGATCATGTTGAAGGCCTCCTTGAACTCGGCGATCTGCGCCTGGTCGAACATGGCGAACACATTGGAGGTGGCGCGCTGGGCGCGCTTCTTGGTGGTGGCACGGCGTCCGGCGGTCTTGCGGGATGACATGGTGGCAATTGGGAGTGACTACGGGTGCTGGTGTTGGATAGTGGAGAGCTGTCTGCGAGCTGTGGAGCTGGGAACTGCGGATGAGCTGGAGTCTGTGTTGTGTCGTGCTGTGGGGTGATGTCTGTATGAGTGTGGCGTGCCGTGGATCTGAAACCGAAAAAGCGAAAAAGCCGCTGGCATTAGCATTCAGTTTCAGTGTGTACATGTATTTATTTATGGCTATATATAGACATATTGCAGCGAATTCCGCTGAAACCGATTTTCAGTGCTCCCAACAAACTGTGTCAACATTAAGACTCATGATCAGTGCTGAGCATTTATCCATTTTGTAGCCAGATTTGAGTGATCTCTGGTTTTGGGGAATTTTTTAAAATATGATTTCTGTGTTTTTTGTTGCTTTTTTTGGTATATATGGTAATTTTCTATTATACGGGCCCCTTCCAAAAAATTAAAAAAAAAAAACCATAGATAGGGGGTGTTTCAACTTACATTTTGGTATAAAAATTATGTTGGGGACGCTCTTAGTTTAGTCACAATAAATCTTTAAAGTTTTGCCTAATTCCCATACAAAATGTGTAGCAAACACGCACACAGACAAATGATGAATACACAAAATTCAAGCGCCTGTCTGTGTATCGTCGCGGTACAGTGGGCTGTGCAGTTTAAAATTTTTGTTAAATTGTGCTTAGCGTAAATACTATATACGAGTATGTCGACATTTTGCACACTTTGAATACATTTATGCGAGAAATATAAATAAAACAAAAAGTTGACAACGTAAAATACGTAGTA
>VNJZ01008602.1:0-29750 GCA_008042795.1 Drosophila asahinai | reverse complement strand
GCGGCGGCTGGAGCTGAGCTCCAAACAGAGCAGTTCGGATTGAAAGAGAAAGAGCCTCGAGATCGAGATCGAGATCTGGGCCTATTTTCACTTTTGCAAATTGTCTTAGAACACGGAAAACACGAATAGAAATCGAAGTCAGTGCGAGTCAATAAGCGATCATTGAGAATTGAAGCGAGAGCATGACTAAACACTAGTCAGCAAAACCTGGGGGTGTAATTGTAGTCGGAGATAAAGTTGCAGGAGTTTTATGGAATAACATCGACGTAAAGCAGGATTTATTTGTATAATTTTATTATTTTTAATAGATCAGCTCATGTTAAAGTCAAAGAAATCTCTTAGAACATATTAAATAACATTGAAATAAATACTAATAGTCAATACAATTTTTAAATCATTTAATTTTTAGTCAAATCCTAATTATAATAAATGTAATCAAATAGATTTTTACTTTTACTTCTGTTCTGCATCTAAATAAATAATTATCTTACTTATATTCATAAGATCAGATGTCATATTATGTAAAAATTCGAAAAAATGTCCAATGATACCAGACAACATTTACCTTTAATGTACATTATTTTCTTTCTTTTTTTGCTCTCCAGTGTAATTCTCATTGTCTTGACTTTCTTATAACCATTTGTAATGCTTTTAATAACCACATCATTTTGCATATAAACTAGTATACGCGGCTCCATAATAGAGTGAAATTTGTGTCATCTTAATTGAAGAAATGCCAACATGCTTCCACTTCAGCTTTGCAGCAAAGAAAATAAATTTGGCAATACCCATAGCCATTGAAATAATTCCAGCATAAAGCACATGCCAAACTATGTTACTCCTCGGTTACAAAAACAAGAGACTGAAAACTGAAGAAGAAAAAAACCTGACTTACAGACTGTCAGAGCCATCAGCATGTGTGGCTCATTAAATATGCTGCGAACACACAGCAAGTACCACAAGGAAAGCACAGAACAGCGAAGAAGTTTGAACAATTTTCATGTCCAACTCTATTGATGTGACTGCTTCTTGAGGCAGTACACCGAGAAAAATATTCTAAGGCATTCTAAGGTATGGGAACTATGTTTAATTTAGATATTAACATAGTTTCGATTTAATGACAGAAAATACGTTGAATTTTTATGGCTTTTTAAGTGAAAGTATACCAATTTGTACGAATAAAGATCGATAAAGTTTTATAGTTCTCTATAAATATACACTTAGAGCAATTTAAATGTAAAACTCAATATTTTAATTAATATTTTCAATTAAATAAATTTTAAGAAGAAAATAAACTGCAAGAAACTTCTTTGTTCTTAAAAACAAGCTCACATGAAACTTGTTTTAAATTGTAATTTTATCCTTGTCCAATACTTTATTATATATTTTCTTTAATAAGAAATATTGGAGTCTAATTAGTTTTTTAAATTCTTAAAGGAAGGAGAATAAGAACCCTTACTAGAACATTTTTCCCCTTGTGTATGCATCAACCTCTCTCTCTTGGGCTGCAGACAAATGCCTGTCATTTAGTGGACGTCAAACATGTTCGACCTAGCCCCTTGAGCCACCAGTTCCCTACTCCGCCGGCCTCACCCCATTCCGAGCATGCGATCAACGATCTGGAGGCAGTTCCTTCTCTTCCACCTCCTCCTCCTCCTGCTCGCCTCTTGATCCACGCTTCTCGTCCGGAGTTATTAATGCCGCGAGGGCTCAATAAATGGGCGTCGTTTATGCACCTCATCATCAGCGATTGCACAGATCGCAGCTAACCCCGGCTCCGTGTTTTGCTCGCTTTTGCCAAGCGGAAGTTGTTAAATGAAAAGGCAGAACAAGCCTCGAATGGGAATGGGATTCGGATTGGGACTTGGGACTTCGGAGTGGGAATGGGAATGGGAAGAGGTGTCAGTGTCGCGGTGTCGCGGAACGAAGACCAAATGCTCTTGGTTCCAGCTCCTCCACATGACCATGTTCTGGGCATCGCCGTGAGAGGTGGAGATGTCATGTAAATTACAGATTCCTGGAAACTGGGATTTTATATGCAGGTCCTGCGATGAGATAGGAAAGGGTTTTCGGGAAGGGATGATGCAACTAGCGATGATTGAAGAGGGTAATATAGCAATTAAATATATTGTTTATAATAAAAGGGATTTTATTAAGCTGACTAAATTAATTATAACACATAATTACGTTGAATTAATATTTTTTGAATTTAATTAATTAGATATTTATAAAATAGGTGAGGATATTAAGGAGATTTCCGCCTAACCAAATTTTTAAATAAATTTTTCCTATTAAATTAAGAAAAATTTCATTTCAAAATATCTCTAAGAATTTAAACCAAGATATATTTTCATAATTTCCTTATTTGTAAAGCCCTCAGCGCCCTACCTTTGCCACAAAGTCTTAATACCTTCATCCCCACCTAGATTCATTGACCCTATGGGGTGGCACGTTCACTTGCCTCTTTCGTTTCATCAGTCATAACATTTAATTGAATTTCTTTTGGTCAGTTAAATGAAGTAATAGTTAAGCTTGTTAATTAGGAAAGTCCAGAACAGAAAAACCTTCTGCCCGCAGAAAATAGCCGATAACTAAACGTGAATCGGGTGAAAGTCAAGTCAAGTCGTCTGCGGACATCTCCTTCGCTCGAATGAAATTAGAACAAACTGCACGATCTTGCAAAAAATTCACCAAGAACTGGGAAAGGTTTCTGTGTCGTCCAGCTCCCTGCTAGCACCTTTCACAAATGCCAGAAACCATCAGCAGCGAACCCACACCGAACAATGGGACAGCCAATCGAATTGAACTGAAAGTTCTTAATACCCTTAAGTACTTGCTGGCAAATTGATGTCGCCGTCGCCCCGTCCTCGATCTGGTTTTATTGGAGCCAAAATGATCGGTTCGTGATTCGGCCAGAACGGCATAATACAATTGTCAACATGACAGGCTGCGATTAATACAGACTTTATATATTTATAATGCATAAATCATGCGGCAGACGGAACGTGCGCCTTTGACTCGCATTACTTTTCCCACAACTTAATGATAATGCGAGTCCTGGGGCAAATTCCGAGATTTTTGTAGCTAGAGATGGGAATTTTAGGGCAGGGTTTGAGAGACAAAATTATCTAGAAGAGTTATTCCTTTGGAAGTTAACTATAGTTTTAACATTTAAGTATAAGATATAAAAGAAACACGTGCAGAAATTAATTGTACATTTTTGTTTGTAGAAACATTACTTTAAATTAAATCAGTTTCTGGCTTTCCTATATAGATTTCTCATTTAGAAGTTTTATTATTTTATTTTTATGACTAAATTTTCTTTATATTTTCCCCTTTCCAGACCTCCTATCATAATTTCCTCCGACACGCTCTCATCTCTAGGCCGAAGCCAACGACCGAGCTTAGGCCGAGTTTGTGGCAAACTTGTTCTGACTTTTGATACAATTGGTGATTCCTTTCTTTATTTTTTAATTTGCTTTCTAGCGCTGTAAGACAATGCACCATAAAAGTGCAGCGGAGCTGGGACCCGGGACCTGATCGCTGTTACTCTGTTTTGTTTTTCCCACTCCACCCATTTCAATTTTAGTTGCCATGCAAATTTTTTCTGGCCAGTGTGTTGTTTTTTCCGTCTCGAATGTTTTCCTCTTTCCGGGCACATTTGTCAAGGTGTCTTGTAAACAAGCCAAGGAACCGAGAGACCCAAAGAACCCAGAGCCAAGCACCGTTAGATCCGATGCAGACAACGCGCTTATATAACGCATTGCGCCAGCCGAATTTGTATGTTTTATTGGTTACCTCTTTAGGCCATAAATGGTAGTGACAAAAGTCGGAATTTATGGCCTGCTGACGGTTCTGATAAATAACCCCGGGGTCCGTGTTTGGAGCATCTCAGACCCAGAGAACGAGAGAGGCGGCAGGGCGTGTTGCACAGGTGACTGAGAGCCCCCGAAGAAAGCTATAAAAAGTTTTATCTTCAACTTGGCGTGAGGAGCCTTGGGTTAATTAGCAGGGAATAAATGGCTTTTAAAATTCCCATTCTTTCGGGGATTGCGTTTTTGGTAAGAGAGAGGTTCCTACAGTAGCTTAGAAGGAAAATTCACGGTTTCATTTTTTATTGCGGAAAATAAGACAAAGTAGCTTCGTGACTCTATGCTAACAGGCGCTTAACCAAATCCTTGGCCTTCCAATATGTCTTGTTAGGCAATGAATTTATTTTAATAACTAAAAATTATATAAATGGTGAATGAGGAAATTGGAGGAAGAAGGAAATGGAAAAAACTCATTTAAAGGCTTTTAACTGTCGTTAATGGATTTTTTTTCTATTAAAATAGTTTTATTTATTATATTTTATAGTCTCTTAAGACCCTTATATAAAGCCCATGTCATCTCATAACGTAGTTCTATGTCTAAACCAATGTCACATAGTTATACGACTATTTTTTGTCCTCCTTTGCTGCTTTTTGTGCACTCGGTTGGAACTTTAAACAACTCCCAGCTGAAGCACAAACAGAAAATAATAAATATAACATTTTCTGTAAAGAATAATCTAGGCTTATCAATGCTATATATTTTTAAGATTAATAGCTAAATTTCTATGGATTTTATTATCCATTTCCGTTGAAAATGTTACTTAAAAAAAATAAAAGACATCTTTTCTTCCCTGTGCATTGGATCTGATGCTGTTTGGGATAGTGAGCGCCAAAAGAAAGAGACTCTCCTCATATGGCCAGGCTCGGATGATAGTGGTTTCAGTTGGCTTGCTTTTTTCGCCGCTTATTTATACGTGCACTCCTTTTCAGCTGGCTGGCTGGCTGGTTGGGTTGCCTCACCGTTTTCAATATATCAGATTACGTGCGGGCTATCTTTTGTTGTTTGGCCGAAGAACTGGGTACCTGGGGGGCTCTCTCCTTAAGTGCCAGAGCGGTATTCGGCATATCAGATGTTGCTAATGCGGCTCCGCTAACTGTGGGCCGGGCTTTGGCGCTGCACTTGAAAGGCGAGCTTAGATACCAGATACCACAGATACTCGGATACCCGATACCTCCTGCGACCTTGAGATGACGGTTGAAGCTCGGCTTCTGGCGTTGATAATCCGATTTGTGCCACGCCTTATCGCTTAAAGGTTGTAAGGCGACGAGAGTTGACCAAAGGGCAGCCAGGAAATCCATTGGAGGTTGGATTATGGTGTTACGTCTTTAAATATTTTCATGTTTAAGTGAACGGTTACATCTTAAATTACCTTTAAATTCTGTTTAATTGAATCTGTTTCTTTAGGGTTTATAATGAACTTTTTATAGTTCTTATTTATTGAAATATTTTGGCTATATTTTCTCTCTTAATTAGTTTTTCCTCGGTGGCTGCCAAATTTATAAACTTGACAAACGTTTCCAAGAAACAACCATCTTTGGGATGATCTAAACTTTCTTTTTTACAAGATAACCAAACTTGGATGTTACAAAAATTAGCATCTTCATTTAAAACTCAAATGAATGATCTCTGTCTTAATTAGTTTGGTGAAGATATTTGTACAAAAATGGTTAAGCCCTTATATGGCTTTAAAGAATTCGGGTCACATAAGCATTCCCCTCAATTATATGAAATTTAAGTTTTATTATCTCTCTCCAGGGTACCCCGTACTTCGTTGATCACTAATACCCTGCCTAATGAAGCCTTTCTTCCGCGTTTGGGTCTTAAGCTTGTGGATTTCCTTTGTCTTACCGTAATGCCTCCTCTTACCTTTTCAATTGCCGGCAATTAGCCAATTCTCTTTGGGCTCGCTGTAATGTAATGGACGTTCTAACGTAAAATGTCGTCGTCGCACACTCGAGTTTTATAGCTTCCGCTTTGCATTATCAAATATTATTGGTGTTGTTCTACCTGCCTCGACTTCTTTCACCTTCATCTTTCTCAGTTCTTGGTTCTGCAATTGCATGTCGTCACGTCAAGTCAGCTAGCTAGCTCTAAGAAGTGGCTGGAAGAATCGGCAGCAGCTGTATGAAGAAAAAAAAAACCCTTGGCTTTCTAATGATGATCATTAGGAGCGGGTACTGTAATCACACAGAAGCCGAGCGAGCTCCAAACCCCCAGTTCCAAGCCACAAGATCCAAGATCCGAGCTACGAGCTCCCAGCTGAACCTTAAGTCAGTTCCCCTGCTTCTTCTTGCGTTTTGTCAACACGGAACGGTAATTTCTTGAACAAAAAAATAACAACAACATGTGACGCAGCAGCTGAGGAACACAGATTACTGTGAACATTTTTACACAGAAAATAAAGTTCGTCATAAATCAAAATAATGAAAGAATACGCAAAAGCTGTATGTATTTAAGCTGAAAGATTAAAGTATACAAAATATAAAAGTTCTAAATATTAAACTAATTTTTGCTGGTAATTCAATATTATAATTGATAATTATAGTTCACGTTCAACCGAATTTAATCTTAAAATATTTGATAAATTTTAAGGACTTCTGATGCATCTTAGCTTCTATCCATCACATTTTTCCTTAAGTGTATTTAAGGCCACTGCAACCTAGATTCTCTCCCTTCAATCTGTCGGTCTCTTTCCCTTCTGGTCTCCCTATCTCTTTCCCCAAGCCAGAGTGCGTTTTTTGCGCCAGTGCGACCATTGTAACGGCTTTGATTAGTCTTAGGAAGTCTCCTAAGTTTTGTCGTCGTCTTCGGGCTCATCTTCCCCGCTTCGCCTCGCTTCACCATCGAGCATCCCACTGACAAGACTTTTTTTCTCTCGGTTTTCAGTGGCTGCTGCTGGCACTTTAACAGTTAAATGGTTAGTTTACATCATTAGCATGCCGTTTCCAGAGGTTTTCCTCTCTTTTTCGACTAATAAATAAGCAATTTTGTGCGCCAGCTTCTCTTTTTCTACTGTCGCCGACTATGGATTTAATTGGTCTGCGCAAGTTGGTTAGCATTATTTAATTTGCATAGAGATTCGCCGAGAATTTGAATCATTTGATTAGCTTTGTACAGTTGGGAATTTATTTGTGGTTGGGAAAGGGAAAAATCAGTTAGGAAAGAATGACAATTGGGAATTTGATGGAACTTATAATCTGAAGGCAATTTTTCAACCAGAAAAGCATGCTTTTCATGGAGGTATATTGCAAAAGAAAATAATGAATTGCATTTACTTAATGCAAACGAAAAGAAAAAACCATAAAAAAAAACAATATGGTAATAAATGTCTGATGCCTTTATTTATGACCAAGTTTTCAGGTTTATAATACTCGTAAAACAAACTAATTAAAGTCCTAGAGAACTCTTTCCACGAAATAAATGCCTTCAAAATATAAATAGTATTTCTGTAATGATTTTCAAGGTAATCAGCATCAAACCGACATTAATGGAAAATGTGTAATGGTTTTAGCAATCAAAATATTTAATACACTCGAGTAGCTATAATACCCACTAATCCGGATATTTATGATATATAAAACGCTGCTCTAATTATGAGATAGCTTCCAAGAAGTGAATTAAATTGTTGATTTTCTCTTGCCGCAGCCATTACACTCGAGATTAACACACACAGGAATCATTGCCTCCGGCAAGTTCGTTGCCTGAGTCTTTTGTTTGCCTTGGATTTGGCTTCCGACTCCGTCACTCTCTGTCTCTGTATCTTTCGGCCCAAGTGCGAGTGCACTGAAGCATGGACTTTCGGCTGTGCCTGTGGGTCTATTACTTATTTATCTGGCCACCAGCTCGGTGGGTTCTATTACTAATGTAAACAATACCGTTAACACGACACGACACGTTGGGAAAAACAATGCAAAAAAATAGGCTTTTGGCTGAGGGAGAGCGAGAGAGATGAATGAAATGTGCCGCAAGAATTTGCCAAGTTGGTAAAGTCGACTTGCCAACTGCATATTTTACTCCGCGCCCCGTGCGCTTTGGCAATGCATCAAAGAATTGAACAACAAGAACAGCTACGTGTGTACGTACAAAAAAAAAAAGCGTGAAAAAGAGGCGACAGGAAAAACGGTTTGAGGAAAACACTTATTAAATTTTAGCATGCCCAAAGTGTGGATAAAAAAAAAAGGGGGAAGGCATGTTGGGTGCACAAGAACCGCAAGAATCCGAGACAGCATTGCATTCTTGAAGATTTTCTCGCGGGTTCACATAGCTGTAGATTATGCGAAGCAATACGAATCTTAAATAAGCAAAGAATTCGGAAATAATTGTAAGGGAACAGTTACTCATTGATTAAAATACATTTTAAAGGAAAAATATATTTAATATCCTTTAAGAAATAAATAAATTCCTATATTTATTGTATCCCTTAAACCATAGAGTGCACTCCCATAGTCCGCTTACCTGTCCAGACTTAGGTTTTTCTTATATATCCACTTCGTTTACCGTGAGTTCTCAATTGAGGGACACCATAACAAAAATATTACTACTATTCTTTCTTGTTTGTTTATGCTTGCACTTCACCGCCACTCGAGGGTTCGATCATCCTTAACCACAGAAGAGTCTCCGAAGAAGAGTCTTTTATTGATTTTTGTATTCTTTTTTATTTTGTTGTAGTCGCTACACTTTTCTCCGTTTCTCGTTCTGAGCGCGTCGCGTGCTGATTCCGAACTGAGGCTCAACAACAAGTTCGAGTTGCTTTTAAGAAAAGCCGTCGAAAGAAAGTTGTCTGCATACACAAAGAGAAATGGGGTGCATATCATTTGAGTAGAAAAGTTCTGGAAAGTTCTACGATCTCTACTTATACTTAATATTGTTAAAAATAATTTTTATTTAATTTGGAAGGAATAGTATTTATTTATTTTAAGGTTACATCAATCATTTTTGGTTAACAAATAAGTTATTTCTTCTACTTAAATAAAGTTCGCAGAAAATATTATTCCAGCTTGAGCTTAGAATAATAATAATAATTAAGCCAAGCTTTTTTTTTTGAGTGCTCGAAAGATTCTTGCTGCGGCCAGAGAGATTCTCTTAAGGGAGAGCATCAGCTAAGAGAGAAACTCTTTCTCTTTCTCGGCCAAAGGGAGATTAATTACTGGTTACACCACTGATAAGCCTGAAATGTCCCATGTTCGCTGTTTGTTGGCCAATTAAAAATTAGATTTGGTTTAAGATTTGTCCACAAGATTGTGTTAGGCTTGGAAGGATAAGGGTTCCTTGGTGATATCTTTTATAAAATAAAATTAAAATGATTCATTGAACGGAGAAACTAAACATTTGAGTTTTATCTTAAAGGTTTCATGATAGAAATATTATTTAATTACCTTTACTTAAGAGTAATATAAAGCTTAACAAAATTGTAAAATGACTTATTATATTATTATTATCTATTATAGTTTTCACTTGTTATAAATGTTAAACAAATTAATATTTTTTTGTAAGACAAAACACCATATTCCAATTGATAAAATAAATCCCTCACCCATTACTCATCACCCTTTTTCCCTTTTAACTCATTTAAATATTCTGTTCGTCTCCTTACCAATTATGAAATCAGTTTCCAGTTTCCCAGCCACAAAGCGCAACTAAGAAAAAATATAATAAACTACTCCAGAGTGTGTGTGTATATAAAAGGCGCATAAAGCACAGATATTCATTCCGATGCCAAATGCAGATGCCAATAAAGCCCCCAAGTAAACAATTCCCGGCATTACTCCATTACTCATAATGGCGCAGCCAAATGTCGCGGTCGCATCGTCCTCCTCCTTCAGACTCCAGCGAAAAGGAGACTGCGATTGAGGGAGCTGGAAAGGAGGTAGAACCTGGGACTCGGGAGATGGAGGAGCACCCGCCCATGTTGTTCGCCAAGTTGCATAAATCTGTTCGATTCATAACACGAAGATTGCGAAGGAAGCAAAGAGATCTGGCCTTGCCTTGACTTTGCTCGCCGTTTCATCTTTTGTTCTGATCAGAGATGCGATCGTGAGGGATAAGTTACAAAGGTGGAAAAATAACTCAAAGTTAGTTATCTAGGGGAGTCAGAATATTTTTATTTAGTGATTTAAAAATTACTAAATATAAATATTTTGTATAGGACTCACTGCCCCATCTCTAGTCCCCGCATTCAGCTGCCTTTATCAGCCTTGTCTTCATCGATCGCGTCGCAGATTCTGTCTGTTCGATCGCGGTTCCGTCTTCGGGTCTGCTCAGGAGACTGTGGCTCTGGAGCCTGTTCTTCGCCTGTTCGTTCCCGTTGAGTCGTCGCTTTGTCTTGACTCCTGGCCGGGCTTGGAGGAGGCGTGTCCGCACTGGACGAATAAAAACAAAATAATATAGAATGAAATATTTATCGCCATTAGAGGCTGATTAGCTGCGGGCGTGTTCTGACCATCGTTCTTGGCCCCCATCTTCTCCGGCCTCCTCCCCGTCCACGGCGATGATTTGGAGGCACTTAATAAGCTTTTCTGGTGTGATTGTGATGCGAAATTGATATGTTCATTCAATTATGCTCTCTGGTCGTGTCAATAAACTGATTGCGATCGTGTCCAGCAACTTGCTGACCAATTAGTAGCCACCGATCCAGGTAATTGATAAAAGGGGCCGGTTTAGGGGCAGTGGCTGCGACGTGATGAGAGCAATACCAAAAACAAACCGAATTTAAAAGCAAAAGTCATCTCAAGTGCGAAGTTTACCTGGGAAGACCTCTACGAATGGTTGGGGTATAAGGAAATGGAAAGTTTATCCGATGAGCGAAACTTTTTATTTATTTTTAATAGCAATCTGTTTTAATTCTAAAATAAACAGTTAGTAAGTTAAAATAAAAAAAAAATGTTACTTTTCCGAGTATGTTCAAAACAGGGTTGGACACCGTATATCAAGTTTAGAGCCCAATAGGTAAAACAAACAACCAGAACCACCCATGATTAGAAATTTTAGAGGTGAATCCTGATTCTGGGAATCACTTATAGACAATTAAGGCTATATTATACAAAATTCAAAAGTTTACAAATATTTACCAATTGGCTTGCTTTCATTAAAATTTTATTGCTTTAAAAGTTTAAATCTTTTGGTTGGTTGCTATCCAGGAATTAAAAGCAGAGACCTCCACGTAGACGGACGGCGAGTTGGGCTGACCGCAAGGAAGTTTGCCCCAGGACACGATGCCGATGAGGACATTGCCCTGAACCAGAGGACCTCCCGAGTCCGAGGTGCAGAAGCTGGTGCCGCCGGTGAGAGGACCCGTGCACAGGTTCGTGGAGTGGACATCTGCCCCCTTGGCGCCCAAAGCCGAAGCACAGGAGGTCAGACTAATGATGGGTATATCCTTGGCCACCATTAGAGTCTTGGGATACGATGGGCTGTTGGTTGTGCTGGTGCTGCCCCATCCATAGAGGGTGGCCTTGCCAGTTGGTTTGGCTCCGGCCGATGGCAGCTTCACCGGAGCCACAGCAGCGGTCCACGTGAAGGCGGTGGGCGTGTAGATCATTCCGATGTCGTAGGGCACGGTTCCGCCCGTGTACAGGTCGTTGACCACGTAGTGGGTAATGCTCCGCTTTTGGGTGGTGCTCGCTGTTCCCGCCACTGCGATACTGCCTGCTACCAGGGTGCTTCCCAGCACCTGGTTCCTGTTGGACAGACAGTGAGCAGCGGTTACCAGCCAGTTGGCATTTAGGATGCTGGCGGCGCAATAGTGGGTACCGCCGTACTGCAAGGACACTATGTAGGGAGCACTGTTCGCCGCCGCCGCAGTTCCGCCCACCACACGACCCTCTGGCTCCAATTCCGTCGCGTGGCACAATCCAACAACGGCCAGGAGGAGAGGGAGGAGGAAACTGGCTAAGGATCGATGGCGCCACATTTTTTACCGTCCGTTTGCAATTATAGTTTTCGGAGAACTGTTTACATTTGGCTTTATCGAGGGCTATTTAAATTAAAACGCGATACTAAATTGCACGAGTGGCCGAAGGGGGCAGATAAGGGTTTTCAATCAAGAACCATGTTTTACAGATAGCCACCTAATATAATTATAGATTAGACCACGGCAGACTAGGGCCTTTTTATATACATTATTCCCGAGAAGTGCCTATGTCAACAAAGCTCAGAAGATGGACACGAGTGCTACCATATCTGAACTTTTTAATATCACTTCAGATTTTTCATTAAAATGAAAAGAATCTGTCTGCAAAATAAGGAGATAATTATTAATATTTAAGACAATCGTTTACTCACATCTTCTGATATTATTATTATTATTACGATTATAATTTATTTAAACTTTTATTTCATACTTTAAATATCATTGTGTTTTTTAAAGCTAATAATAGTTAAACGAATTATGATTTAAATTTATTTAACTTTAATTTTATCTTGGCGGGCAAGAGTGTGCCCGCATATTGTAAGCTTTTATTAGCAGAAAAGCTTCTTTAAAAAAATACTGAAAAATAAATGTCCTTTCTTGACTTGCTCTTTGTCATTTGAATTATTCTACAATAGACCGTTATTTATCAGATAAGATTATACGAAAATATATATTGTTATTTATCACAAGAAAAACGGGATTCGAAGAATTGCATTTAGCGTTTAAAAGATTACGAGAAATGTCTCAATTATTTTAACAAAATACTGCGTTTTACAGGAAAGGCAATAGTCGTGGAACATAAACCAATTATTATGATTTTGTTTCCATTAACTTTAGCTGACTTTTTACGGAATTCCTCCAGAAGCTGTAACTGACTGCATCTTAGTAGAATTTTTCTCAATGATGTACAAAGTAAATTAGTAGTTTATCTTTTATGTGTCCAGTTCTTTGAAATCCAAAAATGTAGTAATATTTCCAACTGATAAGAAACTTATGAGAAATTCCTACCCCTACTTAAGTGAAGCACCTCCAAACTGGTTGATGATTGCTCACTCATTTTCCACTCTCAATGATAAGATAAATGTTACTATCAACTTATTACGAAAAAGTAGTTGCAATGCCTAAGAAGATTTCATTTATAAGCCGTAGCCACTAGAGCTAGGTTACAAATTTGTCTTACTTTATTGGTTTTAAAATTTTAAATTCGGGGATAAAGTTAAGGCGCCACTTGGTTGGTGGATATCCAGGAAATAAAGGAGGACACCTGCACATACACCGACGGCGAGTTGGCCTGACCACAGGGTAACTTGCCCCAGGAAACGATGCCGATGAGGACGTTACCCTGGACCAAGGGACCTCCCGAATCCGATGTGCAGATGCTGACTCCGCCAGTGAGCGGACCCGTGCACAGATTGGTCGAGTGAACATCGCTGCCCTTGGTACCCAGGGCTTCCTCGCAGGAGGAAAGGCTTATTATAGGTACGTTGGTGGCCACCTGCAGCGTCGTGGGATAGGAGGCGGAGTTGGTGGTGCTGGTGCTGCCCCATCCGTAGAGGTTGGCAGTGCCTGTTGGTACCACCCCGGACGAGGGAAGAGTAACCGGAGCCACTGCAGCTGTCCACGTGAAAGCGGTGGGCGTGTATATCAATCCAATGTCGTAGGGCACGGTTCCGCCCGTGTACAGATCGTTGACCACGAAATAAGTGATGCTCCTCGTCTGCGTGGTGCTGGCAGTTCCCGCCACAGCGATACTGCCCGCCACCAGGGTGCTTCCCAGCACCTGGGCACTATTGGTCAGGCAATGGGCAGCCGTGACCAGCCAGTTGGTATTCAGGATGCTGGCGGCGCAGTAGTGGGTGCCACTGTACTGCATGGACACCGCGTAGGGAGCACTGTTGGCCGCCGCTGCCGAGCCGCCCACCACTCGGCCCTCCGGCTGGGCGACGGCCACTCCCGACACCTGGCACAGGCCCAAGATCAGGAGGACGACACTGGCCAGCGGCCGGGGGCGCAACTTCGATGGCTGTCCGTTCGCAATCATAGTTTTCGGGGAACTGTTTACATCGGCCTTTATCGGGCGCCGTTTAAATTAATTCGCGATACTGAAACTCGCCAGCGCCGAAGCGGAGCGGAGGAGCAGATAAGGGGTTTCAATTAAGGCCCGTGTTTTTCAGATAACCGCTTATTATAAATTAAGATTAAGCGAAGTCGCAGAAGTGACGCCTTACATACGTCGAATTGCTGGGGAGCGGAGCACTCGTGCCAAATAGACTGTGCAAATAAATATCTCAAGTTTGCGCCAATTCACCTTTTGAGAGCTTTTTGAAATGGGGAAAGCAAATATTGATGTTTAAAAATCACAGTTTACGTTTCTAGTTCTGATTCTGGTATGTCTTAGCATTTCCCAGCAGCAATATCTTCAGTTTTTATTTTATTTGAGATAGAAGATTATTATTGTATAAGATTAAGCAATAATTAATTTATAAATTTAGCAAAATACATAATTAAAATAATAATATTTAAAAATCACTGCTTTCACTTCTGGCCCTCGTGATTTTCAGTATTTAAGGTGTGGTATTTTCAGTATTTTTGGCATTTCTCCCGTACCATGGTCACACAGCAACTGACTCAGAAGTTGAAGAAGAAGCAGAGACGACTTAATTTTTCCACGACGAAACCAGCGATTTATTGACCGATTTGATCCGCAAATCGGGCCACAGCTAGCCGGAATTAACAGCGTGAGTTCGCCAAGCAGAGAATCAGTCGAGGAACACCCCAACAGCCAGAGCCGTGCCGCAAGGAATCCCTGGAGCCACAAGACCAGCAGAGGCAGAGGCCCAGCCCCAGCAGCAGTATCAACAGAGAGGAGAGGTGGAGAGCGGAGAGTGCGCAACCGAGGAGAGCGGAACGTGGAGAGCGGTGAGCGGTGTAGAGCGGAGCGAAGCGAGAAGAGAGGTCAGCAAACCCGTAATTAAGAAAAAGTAGACACGTACCAAGATGTCATCCGGCGACTTTGGGAATCCGCTGCGGAAGTTCAAGTTGGTGTTCCTGGGCGAGCAGAGCGTGGGCAAAACCTCGCTGATTACCCGCTTCATGTACGACAGCTTCGACAACACGTACCAGGCGACGATCGGCATTGACTTCCTGTCCAAGACCATGTACCTGGAGGACCGGACGGTGCGCCTACAGCTGTGGGACACGGCGGGCCAGGAGCGCTTCCGCTCGCTCATACCCTCCTACATACGCGACTCCACCGTCGCCGTCGTCGTGTACGACATCACCAACACGAACTCGTTCCACCAGACCTCCAAGTGGATCGATGACGTGCGCACGGAGCGGGGCAGCGACGTCATCATCATGCTGGTGGGCAACAAGACGGATCTCTCGGACAAGCGCCAGGTCTCCACCGAGGAGGGTGAGCGCAAGGCGAAGGAGCTCAACGTGATGTTCATCGAGACGAGCGCCAAGGCCGGCTACAATGTGAAGCAGCTCTTCCGGCGCGTGGCGGCGGCACTGCCCGGCATGGACTCCACAGAGAACAAGCCCTCCGAGGATATGCAGGAGGTGGTGCTGAAGGACTCGCCCAACGAGACAAAGGATCCCGAGGGCGGCTGCGCCTGCTAGAACTAGCTGAACCGATCGTATCCAAGCCTAAACCCAACCCAATCCAACCCCAATCCCAATCCCCTCGAGAAGCAAAAGCAGATGAGCAGGCCCAGCATTTCACAGCATTTTCACACACACGCGCTGGCAACGGGTGGTGTGTAACTGTACCGTGTACACACAGGTGTAAGGTGTAAGGTGTATGTGGCTGGAGGCTGGACCAGCTGGATTCCAGGATTCCTCAACATCTACAATATACACACACATACACAACTTTACGTTTAAGTTAATTTATAAAGTAAAAAATGATAGCAAAGGCAAAAAATAGACTAAAAACAACAATTAACGAAAAATCGGCTAACTAATTAATAATGTTTAATGAAGCCGGCGGCTAATCCCGAGCGTAGGCAATGCTAACTCATTGACACGAGATCAGGGATCAGGATCAGGATCAGAGTAATATTTGCGAGTTAGCTTAACCCCAGACAAGAATATATAGTGTTGTGCATTTCCGATACCTAGATATCCCTAAAAATACCTAATCCAACCGCAGTTTCAAGTACTTATGTCAGGCCAAGCGGTGCCCACGGCGGATCCTCCGACATTCCAGCTTTTCGGCATCTCCTGCAGCGGCTGCGGCTGCCCCGATGATTAACCAACCGTATAGATACCACGCAGCCAGCCTTTGTGTTCTCCGGGCGCACATAGTTTCCAATTTTAGACCCCGTCTGCGGTTCCGTTCCGTTCTGTTTTGCGGCTTTTGTTTTTGGCCCACATTTCGCTTCGGTTTTTATGGCAAACTGGCAGAACTTTGGATGGCATAGGACTTGGCCACGTGCATCTTATGAATAAATATACACAGATATATAATATGTATTTTTATGACAACAGAAAAAAACTAAAAAACAGACAGGCAGCAGGCACGAGCAGAGTAAACACTTAACAATATTATTAACGATTTTGCTTCGATTAGCGAGAGAACTTTGTGCATTTTTTACGCGAAAAGCATAAGCTTACAAAATTGATAATTGAAATAAAAACATACAAACTATGGATGCAATTTTTAATAAATCAAATTATGAAGAAAACGAAAGTATACACAATATTAGCAATAAATTAAAAGAAAAACAAAAAACCAACCCAGATCATGACTCATTCTCACCCCATTCGCATTCCTCCCTCTCTCCCACAAAAAAAGGGGTTCAACGCTTTCGGGGGCACCGTATCTTATCGCATTCCATTGACACGTTGAAAATGGGCACTGAATCGCAGCATGACGAGCCTGAAAGTGCTGACGAAACTGATTGATTCCCCCTAAATAACAATTACAGTGTAATAGGCTTAGATTCGCTGATGACTCGATGTGGCCGGGAGCTTACAAGTATCTTTCCTGACCTGCATTTATATAACATTTTATACAAGATAATATATTAAAGAAAATTCGTAGACTGGCCATAATGCGAAGAACACAAAGATCTTGTTAAAACAAGCAGACCAGCTTCAATGTTCAAATATTTCTGGCCAGCAGTATCCGTTTGCATAACGACCTCTTAATAGATCCAGTTGGGAATTTTATAGAAATGTAAATAAAAAACTTTCCATTCCTTAACCTTACCCTATTTGTTTAAGCTTTTAAACCAAAAATATGATTACGTGCATTAATATCTCTTAATTTCCATTACTCAACTCGAAAAAAGCAAGAAAGAAAGCTAGCTTCGGCAAGCCCTTGCAGTCTGTAATTGGATCATTAAAAATCGATTCAATTTGCTAGAATTAAAATAAATATTGAAGTATGTAAATTTGTTTAACATTTACCTACATATTTTACATGTATAATTTTACATTTTCATATAAATTTATGGCAGATATATGATATAGTTGTCCGATCTTAATGAAATTAAAACCGTAATACTAAAACCGTTAAAAAAAATTCTAAAACCGTGTAGTAAGCTCTATAATTTATAAAAATACGTTGAATAACAAGGAAGTCCATTTTTTTTATATTATATTATATTTTGCCTGCAAAAGAAATAATATTATGCTAAAAATTTCAACCTGATAGCTTAGAATAGCGTAGAAACCGACAGACGGACATGGCTAGATCGACTTATATATACTTACTATACTATACTATATACTTTATGGGGTCGGAGATGTTTATTTTGTTTATATTATATTTTGTTTATATTATATTACATTTGCCGTCAAAAGAAATAATACTATGCTAAAAATTTCAGCCAGATAGCTTAGAATAGCGTAGAAACCGACAGACGGACATGGCTAGATCGACTCGCCTGGGGATGCTGATCAAGAATATATCTACTTAATGGGGTTGGAGATGCCTCCTTCACTGCGTTGCAAATATCATGGCAAAATTATAACACCCTCTGCAAGGGTATAAAAGTATTGCAGTCTCAGACCTACAAAAACAAAACCTACACATTATGAGGGAGAAGCACCGCCCATTAAGAATTTTAAGAACAAAATAACATGCCGATGCGGTGGACTTTGCTTTGCTTATATCCTTATGCTCCGATCTTGACATCCGGTGCCAGACCCTGTTTTCCATAATATATTACTAAAAACATTTTTTTTTATTGAAGAATTTAACTTAAAGTGGCTTTCAATTTAAATTAATATAGGTATGACCTCATAAATAGAGAAAACTCCACCCTCATCCAACTCAAAATACAAAAGAAAAAGAATGACTAATCAATCAGTTTTGGATTTGGTTTTTATTTGTGATTTCCGGTTTCATAAGCGTCGTAGATACATAGAAAGAACAAAAAATGCGTACTCGCTTTGCTATGCAAATATTAAGTATACGATTAGATAAATAGTGCGAAATAGAGGTTGTGTCTTGTTTGCCTAGAAGCTGTCCTCGTTGGTGATGAACTCATCGCGAATCTTCTGCAGCTTGGTAATCAGTTCCGCCACTGACACCTCGCCATGGACCTTGTTGTCCCGGGTGCGCACGTTCACGGTGTTGGAGGAGCGCTCCTTGTCGCCCACCACCAGGATGAAGTTGAACTGGGCCAACTGAGCATTTCGTATCTTCTTGTTCATCGTATCGCCGGCGTCACAGTCCGCCTCGCTCATGAATCCGGCCTCGTGGAGCTGATCCCGCACGGTCTGAGCGTACTGGTCATAGGCCGGGCCCACGGGCACCACCATCACTTGGCGCGGCGACAGCCAGAAGGGCCACTTCCCAGCGTAGTTCTCCGTGAGGATGGCAATCATGCGCTCCACGGAGCCGAGAACGGCGCGATGGATGATCACCGGCTTCTTCTTCTCGCCATCGTCGGCGATGTAGCTGAGATTAAAGCGAATGGGCAGTTGGAAGTCCAGCTGGATGGTGGCGCACTGATGGGCCCGCTTCAAAGCATCCATAATGGTAATATCAATCTTGGGGCCGTAGAAGGCGCCATCGCCGGGGTTCTCCTTCCAGGGCATGCCGAACTCGTTGAGGGACTCCGCGAGCGCCTTCTCCGCATCGTTCCACTGCTCCAGCTCGCCCAGATAGTTCTCGGGGCGGGTGGACAGCACCAGCTGGAAGGAGAAGCCGAAGATGGTGTACACGTGCTTCAGGAACTCCAGGCAGCCCTTCATCTCGCTCTTGATCTGCTCAGGAGCGCAGAAGATGTGCGCATCGTCCTGCTGGAAGCGGCGCACGCGAGTCAACCCGGTCAAGGCGCCCGACAGTTCGTTGCGATGCAGCACTCCAAAGTCGGCCATGCGCAGCGGCAGCTCGCGCCACGATCGGTTGCGATTGTCGAAGATGAGACAATGTCCAGGGCAATTCATGGGCTTCAGGGCGAACTTCTCCTTCTCCGCCTCGAAGGAGAACATGTTCTCCGCGTAGTGCTGCCAGTGGCCGGAGGTCATCCACAGCTTGGCGTTGTAAATGTTGGGCGAAATGACCTCCTGGAAGCCGCGCTTCCTGTACTCCGCCTTGATGAAGCCCATCAGCGTGTTGTAAATGTGGGCGCCGCGTGGCTGGAAGAAGCACGAGCCCGGCGAGAGCTCGTGGAAGAAGAACAGCTCCTGCTCGCGACCAATCTTGCGGTGATCCCGCTTGGCAGCCTCCTCCTGCAGCTTCTCCCACTCCTTGAGCTGCTTGGGATCGGGGAACGAGATGCCGTAGACGCGCTGCAGCGTCTCAGCGTCGGCCTTGCCCTCCCAATAGGTTGAGGAGTTCTTGGTGATCTTCAGGGCCTTCACCTTGCCGGTGTGCCGGACATGGGGTCCGCGGCAGAGATCGATCAGGGAGCCGCACTTGTAGACGGTGGTGCGATCCGTGGTGACCTTCTCGTTGAGAATGCGAACCTTGAACTCGTTGTACTTGAACATCTCCAGCAGGTCGGACTTCTTCATCTCCAGTCGCTCAAAGTTCTGCTTCTCCTTGACGATCTGCTTGACTAACGACTCCATGGTTCCATAGTCGTTGGTGGAGATCTGTTTGGAGAACCACATTAGCTTAGCCTTGATGCTAATGTTTTTATGCTACTTACACCCTCTCCATCCAGGTGCATGTCGTAGTAGAAGCCACTCTCGATGGGCGGACCGTAGCACAGGTGTCCGCCGTAAATGCGCTCCATGGCCTCGCCCATAATGTGAGCGGAGCTGTGCCAGAAGACGGCCTGCGCCTCTGGATCGTCGAACTTGAGCAGCTGCAGGGTGCAATTGCCCTCGAGGACGCGGTCCAGGTCCCACACCTCACCGTTCACCTTGGAGATGACGGTGTTGTCGGCCAAACCCTGACTAATGCCGCGTGCCACCTCATACGGAGTGGTCTCCCAGGAGGTGGCGTCCACCTGCTTGCCATCGGGCAGGGTGACCTTGATGGCCTCCCGGGTCTTGGCCGCCAGTTCAGCCGCGTATTCCGCCTTGCACTTCTCCCAGAACACATTGCGCTCCTCGATGTATTGCGGCCAGGGATTGAGTTCTGCGTGGGGGATTACTGGGAATTATTGGGTGTTCTAAAAAAGGATTTCTTGGTTCTCCTTACCCTTGCGAGTGTCGCCACCGCCGGCAGAGGCTGGCTTCTCTTTTTTCTCCTTCTTCATCTTGGCAGCCTGCAAATCCATGTGAGAAAAATCAATAAATTGGATTTTTAAGTGCGTATTTTATGCTACGTATGCAGTAATTGGGCAAACGTCGCTGCTGTCTTTCGCTATCTGCTCTGCCGACTGCTTATTGTTGCTGTTTAAACAATTGCGAACAGAGTTGTATGAAAAACATGATTTTTTTGGCACCTATCTCTTTTTATCTCGCCGCCTTCTTCGTTACTTTTCAGCTGATGCAATTGGGAGTTACGTTTACATAGTAACGAGCGCAAAATGTTAGTCACAATTGCCGGCACTGATTCATTTCACACACACAAACACGCAGCCAAACACACACACACACACACACACACACACAAAACAATCACACGTGCCAGGTGTACAGAAAGTTTGCAATTTAAATTGAACGAAAGTTATTAACAATTCTTGGAAACACCAACCAAAGTTGCGTAGCACCGCTGTTGTTGTGGTTCTTTCTGGTATTGTTGTTGTGTATGCTGCGTCTGAAATTTCGGCACCACCGCCGCTG
This sequence comes from Drosophila asahinai, assembly GCA_008042795.1. NCBI lineage: Eukaryota > Metazoa > Arthropoda > Insecta > Diptera > Drosophilidae > Drosophila > Drosophila asahinai. Next base: position 8,770 of record VNJZ01008602.1, on the reverse strand, counting down.
CTCGCTGGCAAATGCGGTTAAAGTTGCTACACTTTGCGGCGCTATTTAGCGCGATTTTCAACATAACTCCGCTATCTAGCACTTCTTATACACTCGATTGATGTCGCTAAAGAGTTTAACATGCCTTTTGCTTGTTCAAATCCAAGTTATTCAGCTCCGTGACCACGTTGTCGCCCATTTTTTACGAAACAAAATTTAACAGAAGGGGCTTTAGTGTGGTCGCGGTTTTGAGTCAAGAATGCTAAGAGCCGTCCAAGGGTAGGCAAAAATTTTGCCTTAACTGCAGCTGGTCACACTTGAAATTGATTATTTTAATTTTTAGCTATTTTTTAAGTTTAGGTACCGTTAATAATGGCCTGCATTTGCACTGCTGCATATTTTTTAAATTATTTTGTCCGGTCTTTAAGAGAAATTTTAGATTTTAACAAATACTTAAGCTTACAATGTACGTAGAATAAATAAATATTCGTATATTATAATTCAATGTATTTAAGAAAGCTTTATTTCAAGGTACAATTAAAAAATCCCATCTTTATTTTTAAATAAAATAAATACATTTTTCGATTTGGCTAGAAAGAAGCTGGCCTGACCACACTGTGCAACACCGAAAATAACGGTCAGCTGTCGGCGGTTTGGCGCCAACTCGAATTCGAAAATGGCCCCAATCGCGTCCTGCCTTTCGCACTCATTATTGATTTTCTCCCAGTGCTGACATAATTTCTCACCATCGAGTGCAGTCGTGTTTACCTTGCGTGCTCCGCTTCAGAAGTCACAAGAACCCACTGAACTCGGAAAATTTCGTTCGTCGCGTTCCCGGAAACGGCAACAAGATTGCACACTTACTGGAAAATCCCCTGCATCACGGCAACGGTGGAACGGCCGATCGTCTTGGCGTAGACTTCGAGTTCTACAACGTGGCCTCCAAGGTGCACCCGAGTCCGGGGGCGGCGCGCAGCGTTTGGGCGCTGCCCCTGACGGCCTCCTCTTCCTGCAACATGGAGGACGGCCATGCCCACGCCGACGACATCCATCTGGACCACCGGCCGCACTCGCCTCCGCTGACGGGACGAGGGCCTGGTGGGGGTCATGGCGGCGGCAACGAGGACCACGAGAACGTGCTGCTCTTCGAGGGACTGGACGGGGCGACGACCGTCAATCTGGACGACATCTTCGACATCATCAAGAACGGCGAGGTCAGCGAGGTGGAGAATCTGGTGGACAAGTTCGGCATGGAGTGCCTGTCGGCGAGGGATCGGCACGGCTACACCCCGGCCCACTGGATAGCCCTGAACGGGAACGTCCAGTTGATGCGGTACCTCATCGAGCGCACTGCTCCCATTGATCTGCCCTGTCTGGGCACCCAGGGACCCAGGCCCATCCACTGGGCCTGCCGGAAGGGCCACGCCTCTGTGGTCCAGGTGCTCCTGCAGGCGGGCGTGGCCGTCAATGCGGCTGATTTCAAGGGATTAACGCCACTCCACCTGGCCTGCATGTATGGACGGACAGCCACGGCTGCCTATCTCCTGGGCATGGGAGCACTAAACAACCTGACGGATATCAACGGAGACACCGCGCTCCATTGGGCGGCCTACAAGGGACACGCGGATCTGATGCGTCTGCTCATGTACTCCGGCGTGGAGCTGCAAAAGACGGATAACTTTGGGTCCACACCGCTGCACCTGGCCTGCCTGTCGGGGAACATGACCTGCGTGCGCCTGCTGTGCGAGAAATCCCAGCTGGACCTGGAGCCGCGCGACAAGAACGGCAAGACGCCGATCATGCTGGCCCAAGCGCATCAGCACCAGGATGTGGTGCGTCTGCTGTACGGGGAGGTGAAGAAGAAGTCTCGCTGGATTCCCTCGGTTTCGGAGAGCTGGGGCTGGCTCTTTGGAGGAGCTGGCGACTCTAAGGGACCGCTCTTCCTGTTCCTCTTCTCGGTGCTGCTGTGGGGCTATCCCATGTACATGATCCGGGCGATCCCCATCACCTGGAACATCCTTCGACGCTCGCACTACTGCTTCATCTACTGGAACGCCGTGATGTGGATCAGCTGGGCGATTGCCAACCGACGGGATCCCGGCTATATACCCCTCAGTTCGGATGCCTACTATAGGGCCATCAAGCAGATCCCGTACTTTGACAAGCTGAAGAAGCGGAATGTGATGCTGACCCGGCTGTGCCACAGCTGCCGGTGCCTCCGTCCCCTGAGGGCCAAGCACTGCCGGGTGTGCAACCGGTGCGTCTCCTACTTCGATCACCATTGTCCCTTCATCTACAACTGCGTGGGGTTGCGGAACAGGATGTGGTTCTTCCTCTTCGTCCTCTCGGTGGCCGTCAACTGCTCCTTCACGATCTACTTTGCCTGCTACTGCGTCATGATCGAGGGCTTCACGATGCTCTATGTGCTGGGCCTCATCGAGGCGGTGGTCTTCTGCGGTCTGGGTTGGATTCTGACCTGTACTTCGGTAAGTTTGGGAGGGAAATCTTAGAAATGTATCCTTAAGTTCCCATTTTATATGGCAGATCCTTCATGCCTGCATGAATCTAACCACAAATGAGATGTTCAACTACAAGCGCTATCCGTATCTGCGGGACAAGCGCGGTCGCTACCAGAATCCCTTCTCGCGCGGCCCCATCCTGAACCTGCTGGAGTTCTTTGTCTGCCTGCCGGATCGAGGCGATGACAACGATCTGCTGTTGGAGGATAACATTTGATTAAGGATCTAGGATCGAGCCCCGGCTCGACGACGCAAACTGCCCGTGCGTGGATAATGAAGAAAGGTGGCAGCCGGCGACCCACTCGGGTAGGCTGCCAGCCGCAGGCTTTGTGCTTTTATCATCTACAATTGCAATCGAAAGATATCATTGGAGGAGAGGGTGTTAAATGCAATCCCTTATATTATAAGGAAACCAAGGATGCATCAGCTTCCTCTCTGGTGTCTTTAGCATCGGCCAGCCGATCCTTACGCTTTTTCCACTCGTCTTACCTTCTAGCCTTGGATAAGAATAATACGCTTCTCTCGATAGTTCTTTTTTGTACAAAATTGTTATGTATAAAATGTGTTATTTAATGATCTCTATATTATATAATAACTAATATAATAATAAATGGTGTGTGTAAGTGTTCAAGTTTGTTCAGGGAATTGCACAAGTAATACTAGCAGAAGATCAGATCGGAGAGAATAGTGGCTACACTTTGGCATGTATCTTGGATGAATATAGAGAGGAGAAAGTCTAGAATGAGTCTGCTGCGCTTATCCCTCGAAGCAAAAGTCATAGTTCTCGGGGTCCTCGGGTATGGGCGGTGGGTCCTTGCTGATGTCCACGCCCTCCGTGTCCAGCAGCCGCAGCTTTATCTCCATGGAGAGCAGGGTGTCAAAGTCCTCGTTCTTTTGCTTGCTCACCATCGACTGACCCAGCAGGGCATTGATCCCGTCCGTCCAGTAGTTGAAGATGCTCTCGTCCGGCGCCACAAAGTCCAGGGTGGAGTGCTCCATGTTCTCAAAGGTTATAGAAAAAGCCAGATTAACGGCGGACTTCCGAGTGCGAGCCTCCTTCATGTGCGGACACTCCTTGCCTTCCAGCAGCTGCTTGATCTCGCCGATGGGCAGCTTCTTGGGCAGCTCCTCCAGGGTGGGTATGGTCTTCTCATCGCAGTCGCCATAGTGGATGACCTTGTGGTTGGGCGAGAGTCGGGCGTACCAGAACTTGTCCTTTGTCCGGGTGCCCCTTGAGTATTTGGCAAAACGGGTGCCTATTCCAGAGAATATAGAGATTAATATCATGGCATAGAGAGGTTCCTTAAGCTAGGGACCTACCTTCCACCAAGAACGAGAGCCTCTGCTGCTTGATCAGCTCCAGAATGTGCGGCGATATCTTCTCCTTAAGCTTCACAATCGCCGAGGCCGTGGAGTCGCACTCCTCCTTCGATGTACGCTCTTGCTGACGCAGGGTTGTGATCTGCTGATACGTCAGCAGGGCTATCTTGTTGCGGAAGTCCTCCAGGTTCTCGGGCCTGCACTTGAGCGTGCGCTGTATCTGCTCCCGCACCACGCTGAAGGTGGTGCTAAAGTCCTCGGCCGTGGCACGCATATCCTTCCAGGTGCGATTCAGGGTGATGACGCAGATGCAGAAGAACTCCTCAAAGGGCGAGTCGTGGGTGAAGAACATGGGCTGGAAGTCGCCGGATTGCTCGGCCGGGGGTTCGCCAATGCGCAGGATGTCGCACAGCACCTTGACCAGCTCAATGGAGGTGCGTCCGAACGGGCACTCGTGCTCGTCCGCACGGCACGAGTTCTCCCGCACAATCTTGGCATACTGCTGGGTGTAGTTACGCGCAAAATAGACCATGCAATCCAGAGCCAAGATGCCTGGAAGAGAACATATTAAAGAGGAACACTAATTAGCTAACAAGCCCTTACCCGGCGGCGTCTCAATAAAGTCCTGGGCCGGATTGATGTCGCACTTAAAGCCCAGCTTCTTGTAATACTGCGAAAAGTTGACGTTGCCGGCGCCGGAGCCACCGCCACCGCGTCGGATGTGATCGTCGCTTTGATTCAAGGCGTTGGTGTGATCGTCGAAGGCGATGCGTCGCAGCTCCTTGATCTTCTCGTGGGCATCCTGGTCCTGGGGGTTCATCTTCATGCGCATCCGCTTCTCCAGCAGCCCCAGGGTCAGCGTCTGCAGCACGTACAGCTGGTGGGTCATCTCGGTGCCCAGGCCGTTGCCAATGAGGGCCAGGCGGAACTGCTTGGCGCTGATGGTGTGGGCAATGGTCCTCCGGCGGCTCTCGTCCGCCTTCATAAAGAGCGCGTTCAGCAGGGCAATGGCATTCTGGCGCATCACCGGAGAGTTGACCTCTTGCAGCAGGCGCAGGATGTCCTGCAGCTTAATGTCCTCGGCTACCAGCACGTGCTTGCTGCTGCACTGGACGATGTTCTCCAGGTTGGACAGAGCGCTCTCGCCACAGTTCGTTGGGTACTTCTGGAAGTTCCGCACAATCTCGATGTTCCGGAGGACAAAGGAGTTCTCGGGCACCTCCCACGAGACCGTGCCGTGCTCCATCAGCTCCACGAAGCTGGCCAGGCTGTACTTGAGAATATCCTCGTTGGTCTGGCCCACATCCTCGATCATCTTGATCAGCGTGTCCAGGCCCTTCTCCTTGATGAACTCCAGGGCGAAGGTGTGATCGGTGCTCAGCGAGGTGAGATCCTTGAGGCGCAGCGCCTTCTCCTGGGAGCTGCCATTCAGCAGGACTTCCATGGCATCGCTGGCCGTCTTGGAGGGCGAGTACTGCAGCTGCAACACGGAGCCGTTCTTGATCTCGTTGCGGTTCTTCTCGGTCACGTACTTCTGGTTGTTGGGCTCGCAAAACTGCAGGGCGTAGTTCTGGTGGTCACTGATGCCCCAGCCATTGCATATATCCTGAATCTTGCCTGCAAGCGGGATCGGGAGAGATAAGTATGCCTCATAAAACATCCACTTCCTGTCGACAGCCAATGGGGCTGCATTTTAATGAGGAAGCGTCGCTGACATCACGATAACAAAGGGCGTTGGTTTGAGGCCCATCCCTTATATAGGATTCCTCTGATCAAAACTGGTTTATTCTGGTTATTTCCTCCTTATTTACCATATTATAGTAGTTAAGTTGAACCCTTAACTTTATAATTCTGCCAAGAAATCGTCTAATCGTAGTTATTTCTGTTTTATTTACTCACTTGCCAGGGGATGCCTCTGGTCCAGGTTTATCAACTGCGCTATGTGGTTCTCCCGCTCAACGGCGATCTTCACTATGTGTGAATCCTTGACCGCGGCCTTTTTTGTAATCATTTTGGCACTTTTTTAAATCGCGAGAAGTGCAATTATTATTGTTTTTAATCTGTTTTCAATATTTTTGCTGTTGATTAATCCACGCAGTGTGACCAGGTGCGGGATGGAAATATATGGTATCTTTTCTAGTACAAAAATACCAAAGCTGAGTGGTATTTTTTCAACTAGGAGCGAAAAAGTGCGCCTGTTTGAAAATATAATTAATATTAAAGAATTTAGGTTTAATTGATTAATTAATGCTTAAATTGAATATAGGTATTTAGTTCTTTAACATATTGTATTGACATTTAAAATACATAAATACTCAACTATTAAAATTAAACCATTAATAGTTTAAAATTGATTAATGCTTAATTGAAGCGCCCTTAGACTTCTCTCTCTCTCTCTATTACAATTCTGTAACTCAACAATGTTATTTTCTAGTTCATAGAGTTTGATATTGCTTAAACGCGTATATTGCACACAAACAGATGAAATTGCAGCAGCAGCACAGAATTGATTAAAATGGATCCCATCATTTGCAGCCACTGCCTCCTGTTGGCTTGGTAGAGTCCACAAACTCTTAAATCCAGCCTCATGCTGCCTTCGTAGATAAGGTAGGAGCTCAGCTAAAAAACAATACCTTAAATTAATGTTAAAGGAATCCAGAATACTTTCACCCACCTCGTTGGACATTCGCCCGCCCTCGGTCACCATATACTTTGCCTTACTCTGATATTCAGTCACCAAATCGCAGATATAGTCGTTCAAAAAGAAGTCCAAACTTCGCACCCAGTAAATACAAGCTCCGAAGCACTTGTCTATCGTAAGCTTATTGTCGTAAATGCCGGAAATCGCTGCAAAGTATCCATTGATGATGGTGAACATGAAGTAATCAAATCGGCAGGCCAGCATTTGGGGCCCATAGTAGCCATTTAGCCGGCAGGCTGTCCGGCTGAGAGTCGCATGCAAGGCCCAGAGATTGACCAGCTCCCTTGCTTGAGCTTTTGGGCCAAGGCGAACTGAGGTGATCTCTTCCAGCTGTTGGCTTACAAAGTCATAGCCTCGCACGATTTGCCAGAAGGACACAAAGTGGAGGTATCTGATGGCCACTTGGATGGTAAAGGAAACAATAGTCAGCAGTCCTTCCAGCACAAACAGCCAAGGCATGCCCCATTGGTAGATCAAAATGGACAGGAAGAAAGCCACACACAAATAGGTCAACGTAAGGGTTTTCAGTATAAGCAATCTCTGAAGCTTGGAGCTTATCCGCCGTCCCGTTCGCGACATCTGGCCATCCACTTGAGCTATAACGCACTGGAGGTCCACCAAAATTCTGTCCCGATAGCACCTAGAGACCAGTGTGTAGGCAATCACAGCGTAGTTGATAGAGTACAGGAAATAGGGAGCTATCCACATGCATGGCGGCAGCCACTTGACCAACGTCATATACTGGGCCATATCCCAAGAGGCTAACGGCAGCAGGATCAGGGTTAGGGCATTCACTACCAAAGCATAGGCCTGTGTAAGCCTCGTTTGCCGAAAGCTTCCTCCGATGAGAATGTAAGAGGTCAGGCCGATGACCACGGCGTATACGCTATATATCTGAGCTATCAACTTCATCGCCTCAGTCCGAGTGAACCACCGTCTTTGAAGAGTTTCCGCCTGCAACTAAAGTCGATTTGCCCGGGTCTAATTAGGGGAAGTGTTTCTTTGGATAGATTCCAATCTGCTTTAAAGACAACAATTCTTTGAAAGTCTTCAGTAACTTAATTATCAAATAAAAACACCTCTTAACGAGGTGAGGTAAAAGTGACGATGGCACATTCAACTCAAAAAATTTCGGATACCAAATTTTGTGACGATTAATAATTATTTAAACATAAATATTTAAACATGCTTAAATTAGTTTCAATACGGCAGCTGAAAAATTAAAAAAGGCAAAACAGGCAGCTGCCATTCAGCAGCCCTCTCTCCCGCCAAAACTTCTTCCCTCAATTTCTCCGCTCTCACTCAATCTCTCTTTCTATACTTTCTATACTATACTATATTGTTCTATAATTCCCAACTGGTTCTGGCAACTGCTGACCTATAATAGTGACTAATTTCTTCGATAAGGAATCCTCATCGAGGAATTCCTCATCGGGGAATCCTCATCGAGGAATCCTCATGGAATCGAGGAATCATCGAGGAATCATCAAGGAATCATCAAGGAATCATCGAGGAACCCTCGATCGAGGAATCATCGAGGAATCACAAGGGAATAATCGAGGAATCCTCGATCGAGGAATCATCGAGGAAACCTCGATCGAGGAATCATCGAGGAATCCTCGATCCAGGAATCCTCGAGGAATCCTCAATGAATCCTCGAGAAATCCTCAAGGAATCCTCGAGGAATCCTCAAGGAATCCTCGAGGAATCCTCGATCCAGGAATCCTCGAGGAATCCTCAAGGAATCCTCGAGGAATCCTCGATCCAGGAGTCCTCGATCCAGGAATTAGGGTTGCATGATATTTAAAAAATATCGTATCAATGATATTGTCATTTTTGAAAAATATCAAAATGATTTTTTTAAATATCAAGAAAAAATATCGATATATCGAGTATTTATGATATTTAATTTTTTTTTTTTTTTTGTATCAGAATGCCTTTAGAAATCTCTTTCTCTCTATCTCATTATTCGTATAGGTAATGTATATTGATCCTAATGATCCACATGAATTCATTCAAACAAAACTAACAACACAAATACTTCATATTAAGCTTTTATTACTTAAAGCAATGACAACTGTAAGTTAAAGTTAAAGTTATTTCCAATATTGTTTCACCAGTGACTTTAAAAATACACGATTTGTTACGTGCCGATCAGTCATACGGCTGCGTGAGTCGCAAACTACACATTTAATTGCCGAAGCCATCCATTCTGAGGATACCGAGCTACCTGGTATTATCAGATAGCGTA
>VNJZ01008601.1:0-15829 GCA_008042795.1 Drosophila asahinai | reverse complement strand
GAAAAATTCTTGAGTGCGATGGGAAAGACACAGCTACCCCGCACTTATCTTTGAAGATATTTTTGTGACTCACGCAGGAGCTCAGATTACATATTCGTCAAGATTACATTTTTGTCTGTGCTAGGCTCAAGTGGCCGCTGTTTAGAGATACGCGCACATGCGCACAAGCAGATCACAGCTGCATCGATTTGTTACAGATCTACATGTGTACATATGTATATTTGTATGTATTCATATATATATATAAAACGTGTTCATGTGTGAACACTTATATTATTATAAATAAAGTTAAAAGATGCACTTACCATTTAACAATTAGATCACACTTCAAACGATGTCAGGATCACTTATTTGGTTTCAATTATTGCTCGAAAGCCAACTGTTAATTAATAAAGGGCTTTCTGAGCAACAATCAAAATTATATAAGTGTCCGTTCTCAGGAGCTCTTATATAAAACCAAAAATTCAGCCAAAGGATTGTCACACTTTTGAGTTTAACACACTAGTTGAGGGATTTATTTGATTTATTCAAGGCAGGCCAACACGTCTGCACGGTGTGAGAGCCGCACCGGAACTGCAGAATGACTTTTCAACCGCTGACGTTGTATCCTTTTGATCCTGGCAAACAGCCTGCCAGGCCACACGAACGTACGAGTTCCGGCACATGCACCGAAGTCCTGTTGCGAGCCGAACGAAAGCCCAACAAGGAAGCAACATCCCTCGTTGTCGCCGGCTTTTATCCTTTAAGCCTATGCGGCGTATGCGTGTTATGCAAACGACAGGCGCTCGGCTTTCGTTCGTTGTCCTCGAGGCAAGCGACCAATGAGCGTGGCCGGCGGACGATTATTGTTGCCTCGGAATATTTCATTTTGATTTTGCGCAGGCGTAAATTATGTCAAATTTTGAATTTGTACTTATAGCTATTTTCTTTTTGGTTATTATAAATAGTTGGACCGCCCCCAAAAGGCAAAAGGTAAATGGTACTTATCATTATAGCCTAAATTAATCAGTTTTTAATTGTTTAAAAGGTGTTTTTTATTAAGTGCATTTTAATGAGCTCTCTGACCGATATATGTAGGAGCTAGGAAGGGTAATTCAAATGTGATTAACTCAAAAGAAGCGGCCAAATGTATTATGTATAATTTATATGATTATTAGTTTATAAAGTCAATTTTGCTAAATTAATTTAAATAAAATATTTTTAAATTATAGATACACTTCTCTTGTAATTAATAAATTCTTTAATCAGGCATCAGGAATTTATATATATATTATATTTTTTTAATATTAGTAATTTTGAGTTAGTTCGAGGACCATAGTTTACTTTATTTCATGCACAGAAATAGATTTTTTGACTATATTGTGCCAGTTTATTATATTTATATTTAAATTTAGTTTAACTGAAGAAATTTTGTTTAAAACTTTACTTAACTTTTGCTTTAAACAAATGCTCATGGTATTTTAAATTTGGATAAGCTTCTAGGTGACTGAATTTATTATCAAAATGTCGGTTTTAAGCCAGATAACCCACTAAGACCATGTCGTCTTTCTAGGCATAGTCAAGGTCTATCATCACTGATTCATCAGTACCCGTTAGGATAGAAATTTCATTTGTAAACCAACTATATTAGTAGTAATATAATATACATTGATATATATTTAATATATTGAATATATTTTTAAATTTCTCAAAGAGAAGTAATCCCCTTCAGTCTACCAACACTTAAAGTGTAAGTTTTTGCCGGCCTTACATCTAAAAATTCTCAAGTACGAATTCAGCAACGCAGGTGTTTAGTACATATGAGGATTTTTGGTTAAACAATTTTAAATAAAAAAAATCTAAAAACCCATATTCTTGTTTTCGGACAAGATATATATGTGTTTTTGGCATAAAAGTTGCGTTTTGATTTACCTAAATTAAATCAGCTTTCTAGACCCCGAGTCAGGTAGAAGCTTATCTTTTTACAGTATATTTCCTAGTTATTTCTTAAGCCTTTAATCGATTAGATGGGGCTTTCCCCCAGAGAATATCCCACATCAAACTACTTAGCCCCACACCGCTCTTCAATTATTCGCGAACAACCACAAACTTAAAACACAATCAACACATTTGCCAAACTAAATTTCCATGAGCTCGCTGTGACATTTACATTTTATTTGGTAAATTGTGATTGACAAGCTGTTGACACGCTTTTAAGAGGAGCCGAGAGGGCCGAAAGTCAGATAGATACCGGGAAAGATAGCCATGCCAGCCCAACTTATCCCAACCCCCCTTGCGCGGCCAATAGATTTTTCGCAATTAAATATTAAATCCAAACATGCAACACGCAACATGGCAAAGAAGTGGGAAATGCAGCGATTGCAAGTGCATCAAATATGCTGCCTAAATTATTCACCACGTTGTTTCGAGAGGCAGCGAGGCCTTCACAAACATTTCAATATGCTAATTACTTTTTGACTTTTGCCCAGGGAGGTGCAGGTGGGCGCCCACCAAAAGGGAAACGGTGGAAAGGCAGCAGGTGCTAATCATTGCAAGATGCCTGCCACGATTTCCCAGGTGAATGCAAGTTGGCTCTCTGTAACAAATGCCAAAATCTATCGAAGGCGACACTTCCCTCCACCGGAAAGAAACAACATGGAAAATGTGTCTACAATTTGGGGAAAAGGAAACTTAACAGACGCCCGACCTGACATCAACTCCTCTGCGGGGCATATGCCCAGAAACCCTTATCCATCTATTTTCCGCGGCATTGTTTTTGCGTGACAATTGGGCCAATTTATTATTCATTAGGTTAAAAAGTCACAGAACAGAAGCAGCAAGCATCCAACAGCACAACACGAACTGAAACCCAAACTGACAGCCAGCCAAGAGTCTCAGGCATTTGTAATTCCGTGCCAAGTGGCTGACTTCCATCGGAAGGGATGCATTGATGGATCTCGGGGAAAACTCGACGGATTTTCAACAATTTAACCTGCAACTTTTCAGGTGAAACTCTCTCTAATTGATTTGCTAGGAAAAATCTTGTTTACCTTTTTTTTGGGATTTTTTTTTGTTGCCTTTCCAACTTTTCAACTGTTTGAATTAAATTCAGACATTTCCCTGTTCGAAATTCGTTATTTTGGCTAATTAGAATGGTGAGCTAATAAAGAATAGGATGGCAGCAGAGTTAGGACTATGGGACAAAGTTTGGAGTTTTGTTTAAGGATTTGTTAAAGGATTTTTATATAAGATCTTGAATATTAAGTGTTTGAAGAGGTAAGGTGAAGGATTTTATTGAAAGGATAAGTATTTTTGGAAGGTCTTAAGTTGGATTAGTTTCCTTAAAGGGTTGTTGTGTTATTTAATTGAGTTTATTAAGTTTTATTTAAGTATTTTGAATGTTTCATTTAAGATTAAAGTCGGCGTCAATGTTATATATTTCTTGGTATATAAATAATTAGTTTTTCAATTTAGATGATTAAGTTTTCTAAGAAAGATATTGAATATGTTTAATTTCTGTTGAAGGAAGTTTCGTCTTTATATAAATTATGTTGCTGTTAGTTTTAGGTTAGTAAAGTTATTAATTTTTCCTGAAAAAAATATTTCACAGAGCTTCTCACGGAAAATTATCCAATTAAATATTAATAATATTATTATTAAATTAGTTTTTTTCTGTAAAAGGAAGTTTGGTATTTATATAAATTATGTTGCTGTTAGTTTTAGGTTAGTAATGTCACTAATTTTGTATGTAAATATATTTCAGAGAGCTTCTAAAGGAACATTATCTATTATATTAATTCAAGCCATCTTTTCCAGGCTGATTTTTCCATAATAAACTTTTATATTAATTATGTCAACGTTTATTTAATATAAATGTAAATCCATCAATTCTCCTGGAAAATTGCAATGCCATAATTTATATTTTATATTCGGCAAAGAGCGCTGAGTGAGTGCCAAGGACTAATGGACATAAATGGAAATTCTATTAAGGTTATTCCTTGGCTATCTCCATTCCCGCCTCCATTCACATCGCACTTGACACATCCTGCCCAGCAGCACTCGTCAATTAAATCGGGCAAAAAAAATAAGAGAGAAAATCCATTCAAATGCAGGAACAACGGGCCTACGGACTTGTGGCTTTTTGCTGCCTGACTGCCTGACTTCGACTTTCAACCTTTTCGTGGATATTGTTACGCAAGAGAAGGGATATATGGAGATGTGCAGAGTGTGTGCGGCAACTCAGGTGTCACTTTGACAGCGGCCTGGAGAGGATAGCCAGGGGGGAGGTTGACGGTAAAAACTGTCAAGCGAAATAATGTCTGTTGATACGAAATATTTCCACACTTGCCACAGAGCAATTTGGTCAGCGAGAGGAAGAACTTCCCACCAGATTTTACCTTCGCTGCCGCCTGCACATATTTTGCGCTCTTTTTGCCTACTTTTCTGCATATTTAATGCCGCAATTAAGCAATTTGAATAGCAGCTAACATGGAAAATGCATTTCCATGCTTTTCATTTTGATCGCTGGCAGTAGTGACGAGAGAATAAGGGCAGGGGTCGTCCTCGCTGATGGGCTGGGATGGGAAATTAAAGGGGGACAGCACTTCGTTCCAAGGTTCAGGTGTAACGCACGAGTGACGGACACTCGCTCTTAATTGCCGGAAAGTGTCTCGCAAAACATTTCCTTTATTTATAGATTGTTTGATCCGAAATCGGAGCCAAAGTTCGAATCAGCTGGGAATTTTCGTGATTTTTTAATTGGGGGTCTAGTGGAAAAGTTTGTAAAGTCTATTTAGTATTTATATGTAGGTTATTTTTGAATACGTTGAAGATGCAGTATAAAAATTGAGAATGAAATAAAATTAAAGCCTGTAATTGATGTCCAAATGTGTAATTTTGAACAATAACTATGATATTTTTAAGGGGGTTTCAAGTGTGTGCTTAACATGAATATTGAAATTTAATGAAAAACGCTCATTTAGATTAGAAATTTAATTTATAGTAATTTTATACAGAATGAAAAATATATATTAGTGATTTCATTAATGTATCCAAATGTATATTCATTTCAGAAATATATGTACCATTTTTCATAATATTATTAATTTGAAAGTAATTGCAAAATCAATGTTATTCATTCAAACCAAAATTCATTAAAATTGTGAGCTTAAATATCTCTTTATTGAAGTTTCCTTAATGCAATAAAATCCGAATAGAGATAGCCTTTTGTTATAAAATTTGTCGCAGTAATAGCATTCTTGTGAAATTCAGGATGCATTTCAATCGAATCTTGAAAATAATTTTACTTTGAGAACTTCGATAATAAATCTTATGGACTTCTTTTAATAAGTAGCTTTTAAGTTATTTTTAATGGTAATTGGTGGTGTAACTACAAAGATGATTAGCAACAAAATGATTTGATTCGTTGATTTTAATTAATCTTCCCAAAATTAAGCCCAGTTATCTAAGTAGAACTAAATCAAATGTTATGAAGTGTGGTCGAGTTTTTCAAACGGAGAAATTTGCACAAATTCTAAAATCATTCCTATGAAGGCTAATTCTTACAGTAATCCAATCCAAAAACTTTTCAACCTTAATCTTTGTATATAGATGACTATTGGAAATTTAAAACCAATAAACTCATTAAAAGCTGTTTATGCTGATCAAGAGTATTTATTCTCTGTTGTTAGTCCCTTTAAATACCTTAATTTTTCAAAAAGACTATGAAATCACAAATTTATAAAAGTTTTAGAACACCTATTCAGAATTTTAGACACGCAGTGATATTAAAATTTTTTCTTACTTTTGCCATATAAAATTGTACTTTAATCTTATAAAAAACACATTGCTTAAGATCAGTTTGGTATTTTCTATTAGCAATGATTTGATGACCGGAATATCCATTCTATGGTTGGTATACTCGAAGGTATCTCTAGCAATAGTTTAGCGACAAATGAAGGTTAGGTTAGCTTTAGAACTGTTGTACAATTTAATTAATTACTTGTGACTTGCGAATTAATTTATAAGTTGCAAACTTTCAGCGTTATCATAACAATGCTTATAATAAATACAAAATACTAGTGATTTTCACCGTTTCTTTTGGATAAATAAAAGGTATAAAGGGCTAAATAATTTGAAAGTAATTGCAAAATCAATGTTAATCATTCAAACCAAAGTTCATTAAAATCTGTAGCTCTCTGGGTGAATTTATATATCAATCCCCCCACTTGGAAGTCATTTACACATTCAAATAGTTTTCCCAAGCACTATTTTGCAATTCTGTGTGTGATGACTGTTCAACTTTGCCATTTTGTTCCCATACCCGTTGGCTATTGGCCATTGGCTAGTTTAGTTTTCTACCTTTACTGACCAGCACAAGGTCTTTCCACACACACTCACACTCACAATACAGCAATTACCCTCCTTTTTTCCCTGACTGACTACCTACTAAAGTGTTATTGTTGCTTTTTTGGTATAATTCTTTCCAGTTGACCACTCCACGCGATTATTGTTGCGTTCTGGTAGCGATGGTTGGTGGTTGGACACACTACACACTACACATACATCATACCATTTATGGGGGTTGTTCCCTTCACATGCCCAGTGTGTGTGGCATTCTGTGGCTTGGCATGGTCAGTCAGTGAGTCGACAGGCTGTCCTGTCCGGCCTGTTCCGCCGATCTACTTGCCACTAACGCCAGGGGTGGGTTCTAGTTTTCGTTGAATCATTGTTTTCATTTATGCTGGCCCAAAATGGCGTCTGTGCAGTTGGGTTAGTCGAATAGTTCAAGTTATTGCAATTTTTGTTAAAATTGAAACCCAGTTAGATTTTAAATTTCATTTAAAATACATCAGTAACTAAATATTCTCATCAATCATTAGTTGAAAATGTAAACCAAATGTTTTGAGTTGTTCGGTGTTAATATAATTTAGTCGAATCTTTATGTTTCTTATTAATGTGAAACGTTTAGTATTGTTAGTTAGTCCTTTCAAAATATTCATGAAATAAAATCTATAAGGCGAAATATGATGAGTTTGTATGGTTTTAATAAAATTACCAATGTTTTTGATTAATGATTGTTATATACCAATAACTAACCTCAATGAATCAAAAATATTCGAAATAATCAATCAGTCGTTTGGCATCTACATCTATAATTTTATTGGCCAATAGATCATAATTAGAATAAGAAAAATGTCAAGGAAAACCCTAAACATGTTATCCTTCTTCATAAAGTTTCAAAATGTAATCTATATTTCGAAAAGGAACTTCCAATAAAAATAAAATTCTCCTGGAAGAATGTAAAAACCTCATTTTTGGTGTAAGTCGAATATCTGTTAAAGATACATTTTGATGAATTTACATACTATGATCTCAAAATTTAATTTCTCTGCCAAAAAACAAAATTTATTTCTATCTATATTAAATAATGGTTTAAATAATCCTATAGAAATGGAATTACTACACACTTATTATTATTTATACAAATCTTGCTTTCTTTATGTTTAATTGTTTATTATTGTATTACATTAAAGAGAAAATTAAAATAGTTTTGATTGAGTTTTGGCTATTGCAAAAACGGAGAAAAGTCCCATCGAACAAAATACATAATAAATATGTTCTTTCTGTAAAACTTCCGGCTTTTAATTTTGCAGTGTGAAAAATGTGCAAGAAAATGTTTAACAAGGTTTCAAATAGATTTTAAATCGATTGATAAGGTCTTCCAATGTATGCTATAAATATTTTTATGGCCCAAATTATTATTTTGCAAGTATAAGGAAGTAGTCACGTATTAAAGCATTCTTTTAGACCAAATTTTAGTTGATGTTTGTGGATATAAAACGAACATTTTTTAGTAATTACCTAGATTGGATTAATATTATAAGTTTTAATTCTTTAAAAATAACCTCTTTGTGCTTATACTTCTAGTAAGAAATTAAATTGTTTTTCTCTTTTGCAAATTAGAATATGCTGATTTATTTAAACCGGCTTTTAGTTTCAAAATGTATTTCGGAAAGCAAGAATGTGAACAAAAAAGGGAAATAAATAATACAAGAAAATGTATAAATATTCAAAATTAATTGTTTTAGTAAAATGTGCACTCGAAATAGTAAACAATTCCATTTAATTAGGTTTATTTCGCAACAGAAAAAGAGCAACAGCCCTCTCCACCCCCTGGCTTGAACCACCCCCCGCCAGCGCCTTGCTCTCACTCCCAGCGGCCATCTTTGAAAAAGTGTCTGCTGTCTCTACACGCACACACACAAAGTAAAAAAGCCTTTATTTCGAGCAGAATTTAGAAACAATTTCCACTTGCATAGCTCCAATTTGTTTAAGCAATATCACAAAGTTTTGTTTTTATCCAATGGATTCGGGGTTTGCCAATTTTCTGTGTCAATTTTGTGTCCGAAAAAGCTTACCAAAAAATGAAATGATTCACCAATTTTTGCCTTAAATAAATTTTGCTTTAGATTTTGGTAAACTTTTCTCTTGTTTTTCGTTTTCAATTTTGGTTTTGAACATTTTTGTTGAATTTTTTGTGCAACTTTTGAGCGGTTTTGTTTTAAACAAATGATATGTAGGGCCCAGAATTAAATGCGAGCTTGATTTTCATGAGTTTTCTTTTGCTTTTTTATTTTGTCGGCGTTTTTCACACTTTTTTGCTCTCCACGCGGCATCTGCTTTAGGTTTTTGCTTTGCTTTCGCTCTCTCTATCCTCTCTCTTTTCACATTTTAAAGTTTCAAATGCGCAAAATCGAAAATATTCACCAGGACCACGTGCTTTGCATCAATTTTTAGTCGTATATATTTTTGAATTTAGGTTTGCCGCGCACTTTTAAATTTTATTATGTTTTTCCCTAAAGCTAGAAAGGATTATCTTTTACATTTCAAGTGGAATTTAAAAGATTTCTTTTTAAATTTGTATTGGTAATTTATTTAAATTGATTTCTCTTTTTGGTTTTCTATTTTCTTTGATCATAAATTTATAACAATAAATAGTTTAGAATTTTAGGAATGGAGTTTTCCGAAACAAAGCTTTAATCTTTTTTATTTTCTTAGTAACAAAACAAATTTTAAGAAAATTTTGAGAACGAAAATGTTAATATTTATTAAGTCTTGAAGATTGTTTAATTAATTTCCAAAGATTTTGATATTGTTTTTTAAAGAAATTATGAGATTTTTTTATATTTACTTATTTACGAAAGTTTTGAAGAATTTAAACGACTTTCAACACACTTTACCAAATTTTATTCTTTTTCTTGTTTAAGGTCTTGAAGGCAATTTGTTTTATATTTTTCTTGAATTTAAAAATCTTGAAGAAATCTTTTTCTTTATTAAAAATCTCAAGGAACTTTTAAGAGTTTAGAAGAAATTTTGTTCTCGGAGCGATGCTGTTTATCCGGCCACGCACTTTCCACGACTAATGCCCCGTCCAAATGCGCCGAAAATAATTTTTAAAAATTTGCGGCTGCTGCGAAAAAGCAAAGCGATCGCTCTCGCCTCTTTTTTTTTTTAGTTAATTTTTTTTTAGAGTCTTACAAAGGGGTGAAACGTAATTTGGCTTGGCAGAAGGGCAAGCCGAAGAGGATGAGGCCGATGTTCATCCCCTTGGCGGGCTGTTTGGTTTGGGAACCCTTAAAAAACGGGTTGCCTTTGCCTTTCAGCCTCTCTCCCTATTGTTCCGATTGTCGGCTGTGTGTGCGAGTGTGTGTGCCTGCAAATTGTGCAAACACACAGGCTCGCATTATCATTATCCCAATCGTCATGATCTCCGCGCTTGCGTCATCATGAAGTTGGCCTTGCCCAATAATCCCAGACAGCCAACAACTCGGATTTCTGAGCCGCGCTCCTCCGATCTCCTCCGTCTCGTTTCTGTCCATTGTTTGGCATGTTTTCTTTTTTTTTTTATTTATAGAGAAATCTGCGTTTGGCGCGCTTTTTTACGTGTGTTTCCCGGATTCCTGGCTGTTTCCTTTGCTCGCTCTCTCTCTTGCTTGCTTCCTTGGCAAAGGACATTTGGTCTGGAGTTGCTTGCTTTTTGTTTGATCCTCTGCCTGCCTGTCAGAGATTGTGTTTTTTTAAGCCTCCGTCGCTTGTCGCTCCATTCATTTGCATTTTGTTATTTAAAATTGTTTGAGAGGTTTCTTCCAGAAGCTTGGAATAAATTTAAATAAAATTAGTGATGAATAAGGTATGAAATAAACAATTATAAGGATCTGTTAGCTGAAATGTGATATATACAAAGCCAATTTGGAGTGATAAAAAAGTTGCTTTCAATGGGTTTCAAATAAAGCTAAGAACAATGTATATATTTTTTGAAATTCTAGGGAACAGGAAGGGATAATATTTGATAATATTGATTAATATTGATATTGCATACAAATTAATTGGATACAATAATTTAGAAAAAAGAAAAGGATATCAACAAAACAGACCCAACTACAAATTTGCAAAAGAATATTATTTACATTCAAATTAGAAAAGTGACAAAGGAAAATGTTTTAAATATATTATAAACTCTTGTACACTTACATTGTATTATTGTAGATAAGTTAATATTATTTGTACTAAAGCAGAAGAGACTTATTACTTAAAAAGGAATTCCACAAACGAGTTTGTGAAGATTTTAAAGCTATTATATTTGCACTTAGATCAGAATTAAAAGAATTATGTTATTTAAGCTAAATTTATTTAGTAAAAATTATAGTTCATATGCTAGTAATTTGAAAATCTTAATATAAAAAAGTTATATTATATACTTATACTGAATTAAATGTATTATATGGTCTTATAAAAGTTTTAAGAGTATTGTTCCTTGATTATTTTAGTGATAGTTGTATACGATTTATCATTTTTTATTTAAGGAAACTTTATAATCTTAAGCTTCGGATTATTTTAACTATTATTACAGATATGTATATATTTTGGAAATAATAAACAGATCAGGATATAAGACAAACCCTTCAGTTCTCCCCTTTTCTCATCCTCGCATTATTCCAAAACGAATTAATTCACACACTGTCCCATGGACAATCCATTTTAACAGCTTAGCTCCTCTAACCCTTTCTAAAACAATAATTTAAAGAACACATTTCCTCACTGATCCGACAGACTGAACGTAATCTTCGATGCGGATGCAACTCCCAACCCATTCTTCGTCCTGATCTCTTGCCCGGCGAGGTGAATGAACTGTAAGAAACACATTCCGTATATGGGAAAATGTCAGGGGCCAGGTAACAAAAACCGGCGATCTTCCTCCCCTCGAGAAAGGCGCCTTGTTAAGGAACCGTAGGATTTTTTACAGGATTTTGTCGTCCCTTCTCTTCCTTTGTCAACCTTAAAAAATAAGAAGAAAGGTAAAAATACAAGGCAGGGACGCAAGATGCGCAACTAATTTGAGACTTTGAAGGAGGGACAAATGAATTGGGAGCAGATCAGAGAGCCGACAGCCAACCCCTAATTTGCATGGTCTCCTTAAGATCTGTCTAGGATCTAGGATTGATCATACATCAAATGCTGCTCCTCGCACACTCAATCAAACAATTTTTCTATCTGGTCCCGAGAAGGAGGCGGAGAGAGTGCCATTAAAGTTCAGATTTCGTTTCCCGATCATTGCACAATCACGCTCCTCATCTAGCCTTTTTTGCACAGTGAACCCGAGAACCTTCGCTCTTTTCTATTCCTCTTTTCTTTTTTTTTTGCTTTTTTAATTACAAACGAGGGGAGGGTTAGCTATATTTTTTTGTGAAAAAACTGTAGGGTTTTTTAGGGCAAAAATAGAAAATATTTGCACGCATATCCCGGCAATTACTTACGGTTTTCTGAACACCGTTTTCGAAAAAAATAAAAAGGGGGATGAGGAGTGATAGATTGAAGGGAACTTGGAAACTACATCGCCTTTTGGACTTTCTGGCAACCGTAGAAAGCTAATTTCTGGCCCCTGATTGATCTCCAACACCTACGCTCCGCTCTTGGAGCGTAGAAGTCGAAACTGGAGTGGTTTTCCCACATCAAGTGGCGATCAACTTACAAAGTAATTCAAAAAACCGTAAAACCCCGAAAGCAGCTGCTCGAAAAAAAATCAAAAACCGTTCAACCCGCTGCTAAAAAAAAATCTCCGCCGAGGACAAAACAAAAACAAATGCGAGACGGCGGCAGCCTAAAAAATGAAAAAAGGGGAAATTCAATGCCGTGAAAAGGGTAGACCGAGCTGAGTGAGGGTTTCGATCCCCGGACTCTCGCAGAGTTCGTTATCCTTGCCGGGAATCGGAGTCGGAGGGGCACACACAATGCAGCATCATCATTGCAATCGCAATCATCGTCTGACAGCAGCGTGAGTCCTATGGTTAAGAGTGGAGTTATATTTTTATATAGGGTTGCGAATTTGGGGTTTACGCGGGGAGTTTCCTACTCTAATTCAACTCGCTCTCTCTTTGTAAAAAAGGAACTCTGCCATGGGTGTTAACGGTCGGCTGCGGCTGCGCCTGATCCCTATGCCAGCTTGCTCATCATCATCATCATCGTTTCCTCATAGTGACGGCGACGATGACTGAGCAAAAGATTGATCTCTTTGCAAATCAAAATAATGAAATTTACTTCCGTTTTGGCTGTGTTCTCCCTTCGCGTAATTTAATATGGCCTGTTAATGAAATTTTATTTCACATTTTTTGAGGAACTGTAGCTGATTAACAATGGAAATATGTTTAGTCACTTGGTTAAGGTATTTTTAGAATGTTTGAACCTCGATCATGTTAGAAACTATTGAAATAAAGCAATTAGCTTTCGATTTGGTTTTTCTTTTGGTTATTTTTATAATTATTAAATCTGTTTTCGGTATAAACTAATGTGGAGGCTTAATTTTGTGTTTAATTTTGTAAAGTGTTTCAGAAGGTATCAAGAACTTCCTCAGCAGTATCAAAATCTGACCAAGTCCAGTAATTGGTTGAGAAATATAATAATAAAAAAATATAAATAAAAATGAATTCATATTTACACAGGATTCTAAAAATTGAGCGAAAAAATCACCGACCGTCACCTTAAAAAAAAAAATCACCTTTAGAGGGCGATTGGAATTGAACAAATGTAAGTAAACGAAAATATTTTTTTTATGTAATATAAGTTAATTAAAATAATGCATTTTAACACTTTTAGAATCAGTGTGTGCTTGTGGTGCGGAAGAAGCAGAGGGATGGATTTATTTGTGCGTTTATCAGCTAAATAAACTAGTGACGATAGTATTTGGAAAATCCCCACGCATCGCCAAATATAAGTGCACTATAATATTGGAAGGTTCGTTATTTTGATCTGATTTTGTTATTGATTAAAGTTAGGTACTCAGATACGCGAAAAGTGTTCCTAAGCAGTGCGATAGAGCGAGAGGGTGACTATTGACTTCTCGTTTTGACTCAATGCTTAGGAACACTTTTCGCGCAACTGAGATGGATTCCTTAAAGGAGTGTGCGCTTCAGTATTTGTGCATTGCAGCGTGTTCAACAGAATCAGAAAGGACATTCAGCAGGGCTGGATGCATTTTTACTAACCGGCGAGCTGCCTTAAAGCCAAAGAATGTTGACAAGTTGGTCTTTACCAGCAAGAACCAATGGGTTTTAGATATTGAATAAAAACATTTGATCTCATAAAATACATTGAACAATTCGTCATTTGATGTTTTCCCCTACATTTTTTACATTTTTTTTTTCGATTTTAAATCGATTTAATCGATCTTTTTCAGAATTGAATCGAAAAGAATCTGTTCACAAAAAGTAGAATTGTTCCCAGCTCTATTACTGGCGCACAGGGTGCTTCGGGCGCCTTGATGCAAACGCTTCGTACTAATGTCCCTAGAGGGCGCCACAATAATGTATATTATGGTGTAAAATATACGTAGATGTATGTATAACCTTTTTCCTAGCCTGTAAAGTGCTGAACGATATGAAATACGAGGCATGCCTAACAAAGCTGGGTGGTGTGGGACTTTTATTTAAATTCGTTCGTTTAAATTTTAATTATAATTAATTTGTAATTATTGCGTTATAATATTAAAATTCGCGTTAAAAAAAAACAGGCACACATACAAAAAATGTATCACTGGTGATCAGAGGTTAAGAAAACATGACGAGATGGAACAAAGCAGACTTAAGATTCCTGATTAGCGACTGTTGCTTTCGAATTCTTAGTTACTTTATCCATTTGAGTACTTATCACTTTCTGTCGAAAAAAAGATAGGGACTTCTGCGAACATGATTTCACAAAAATCATTTACCTTTGCGTCTAATCTCTTCACCTTCTCTGAACTGAGGAGCCCAAAGCCAGAAAGTACGAGATAAAGTTTCCCCAGGAAAACTTTCATCATTTAGGAGCAAATAAAAACAAATCGTAAAAGCAACACAAATTGCACGCCGCCTCTCTCATCCCAGTAAGGCACAAAACGGGTGACGTCACACATTTCGTTTTCCATGAATGGACTTTCATCAGCGGTGGGAAAATGGGGAGAAAAGCTACTATGAACGAGTATATCGCATGCCAGGCGAGTGGTTTAAGGTCAATGCGAGAGTTGTAAGAGGGAAGGTCAGGTCATGACACGACTGGTGGTTGCAGGCGACCAACACCAACAACACGAATGACCACAATTCCCACCAGCGATACAGTGGAGCTTCTGTTAAACTTCAATTTGGTAGATTTATAAGTACTAAAAAAAACTAAATAAAAACCTAAATATTTTTCAAGATAAAAACAGACGCTCTCAGAAGTACAAAAACAAAAAGAGCACATCGTAAATAGTCTTATTTTATATTTATTTTGTAGCCTTTATCTTCCTTTTGACTGAAACCTTTAAGGGTGGTTTTTGTAGCCGGGCTCCAAGCTTAATTCGGTGCCCAACCCTGATGTAAGGCTTAGTGGTCAAGATTTAATTGAAAACATTTTCAAACCAGCTTCCAATGGTTCCTTAACATCAAGCCTTTCTCTAGTAATTCTTATTTCTTTCCTTGCATTTTTCTGACTAGCTCTGATCTTGAAACTCGGTGATCGTCCAGGTTGTAGGTCATCCTTTGTGGGTGTGCTAGTTTAGCTAACCAGTTTAGTTAGAGGGATCGCACAGTGGTCCGGCTTGTATGGGGAGAGCGGCCAAAAATACTTCTAGTTGAGGTAGGGACTTGAAACTTTGCACAAAATTTTTTTATATTTATCCTAAAATAATATGTAAAAATCAGCCAGATCGGGCAACTATATCATATAGCTGCCATATGAACAATCGGTCTGATATTCAGTTTTTATATGAAAAACTATTGTTTTTTATTTTGATGCAACAATACTTTGGACATTTTCGTATTTAACCTGGGAAACTTCAGAAAAAATCTGGATACTATAGGCTATAGCTGCCATAGGAACAATCAGCGTAAAAAGAGTTTTCGCCGGGAAACTATTTCGCCTTAAAATAATAATGACAGAAATTATAAATGTAATTAACAAAAACGAACATAAAATAAATCAATTTTTTAATTTATTTGCTTACCCTTAAATATTTACATATATGTGTAGTAACAATTCGACAAATGAGGTTAGGTTAGGTTAGGTTGAGGTTAGGTTACCTTTTTGTATTTTGCAAGCCGCACGGCACCTTACGGCACTTGAACTAAACTTTCTTATATTCTTAAAATGCTTAATAATATTATACAAAAAGATTTGTGAATGCCAAAGAGTGCCATCACAACTAAAACTCTAACCAAACACAGAAAAGACAAACTAAGAACGTTCACAATTATGTACTAAATACAACAATGATTTACACAAAACACAACAAATACTACATATACTTTTTATTGTAAAAAGAAAGTTAATACCTTTCTTT